>JAQIXT010000315.1:0-44389 GCA_034700445.1 Stenotaenia linearis
CTTACTCAGTTTGGGTTCGTCGTTGCAGTCGGAACCAATGCAGTCATAACATTTGATTGCCGAACCTGAAAATGCAGTTCGTATTTAGAAGTGTAACGATAGTTTGAATAACTTTATACCTGTTTGCACTAAAAGGCAATGTATTATAAATAAGTAAAGTAAGAACATCACAAAAACAACGTTTTACTGTCTGAACTGTCTTCTGTCTGTAACTATGTTGTTGTTTTGTAACGTACAACATACGTGCTCAGTTATTGTTTAAAAATTTTGAAATATAACTCACGAGGAATAAAAGACTTGTTGTAAAGGAGTTGGTTTCCAAATTATAAATCATAAAGCAAAAGTAAACATTTTAAAAAAATGAAAAAATTTATTCTAGTAATTGCAAAATAAAATTTTTCAAATAAAAATCAAAACAACAGGTAACCAAATAACAAAACCAATAGTAAACCAATAGAAATTATTATCGGGCCAGTTGACACCATTGCATAGGTCCGAGCGACAAATGCACGTTGTTGCGTTCAGCAAATCTGATCTCTCGCATTTCTCGTTAATATGCTGTAGTTCATCTTCTTGTAAACAATTTCGGATCACGTTCCCTTCGAATTACAAAATTTACCTTTATAAATTTGTGAATTTAATTCGTCAATACGTTTCCACCATTATCAAACGACATTTTTGAACAGCCCGGTCCGGTACATTGACGCATTCCCTCGAGTTTTGGTTCGTCGGCGCAGTTAATCGAATCTTCGGTGTGGCATTGATAACAATTTAGTGGATGCACTGAAACTGCAGTTGTATTTAAAAGCAAAATGATATTTTGAACACGTTTATACCCGTTTGCGGTAAAAAGCAGTGAGTTATGAATACAGTGAGCAAAAACGTTTTCATATCTAAGAATGTGTATAATTGTTTTAAAAGTATAATTCGCATTCACGCAGCTGTTTATTGTTTCAAAATTTAAAATTAAGGAATATGTGTTAGGTATTTAATGTATTTATACATTTATTAAACGTTTTTCAGTTCAGAAAAGCAGTAAGACGGTGATTTTTCATGATTTAAAGTTTTTCATTTAAATTTTCAG
This sequence comes from Stenotaenia linearis, assembly GCA_034700445.1. NCBI lineage: Eukaryota > Metazoa > Arthropoda > Chilopoda > Geophilomorpha > Geophilidae > Stenotaenia > Stenotaenia linearis. Next base: position 1,085 of record JAQIXT010000315.1, read on the forward strand.
CTTTTAACAGAATTTTATACATGTTCCTAGAACATTGAAACAACATTTAATTGCAATAAATGCAAAAATATAACATTAAATCAACACTTATCAATATTTATTCAATGCTTCAATCCGCAATTTTTGCATCCCCGATTTGACACCGAAATGCTTCCCTGCATAACACGGCAATGCAAGTTGATCTCCTATCATTAAGGCCATCAAAAATCATCGGATATAGCTGAGACCAAAACTAAACACTTTTTTAAACCATAAAACCACGAACAAAAAATATAACTTACTTGTTAGATTTTTGTCACAAAATAACTACAGTTTTAACAGATCTTTACCTCAAATAATTTCTTTTTCCTTTTCTTTTAAAACAAACAAATTTTCATTTATCTAAATAAATTAACCAAACCAGTTGCAGTCAAAACATTTTTTGTCTTATTTTTTCACACACAAAAAAGACGAGACCATATGTCCACATACACATATCTATATACAGTTCCACTCCCTTGGGGGTAGGGGGATTGGCCATAACCGGTTTTAAGTTTATTTTCGTGTCCTTGTTATTATTAGTTGCCATTTGTTTGTCAAGTTTTCCACCACTAAACATGCAGCTAAGTTGTGGTAAACCACTTATTCTCTTTGTTGTGGTTTTCGTTGCCCTAGCGCAATGTAAGACGAAAATTCGCACGAATCCGATGGCTAGAATCAACCCAAAGTCAAAAGCAAGGGGTTATTACGACGAATCTGAAAACGGAAGAGTTTTTCGAGCGTTTACGGGGATCCCATACGCAAAACCACCGGTTGGACATCTGAGATTCAAGGTACAAACTTCAGTTTATTCATTTAATTTCAATACAAATTAAAAAATAAAACATAAAAAGGCTCCCGAACCGAGTCAAGGTTGGATTGGAATACTAAACGCAACCCAAGATCCACCAATGTGTCTTCAACGAGACGTTTACTTCACAAAAACAGAAATTTCTGGGCAAGAGGATTGTCTTTATCTCAATGTTTTTGCACCAGCCGTTGAGTATTTACGAAATTTAATGAATTCGTTAACGAAATCAAAAGTTTCAATTTGAAATTCAAATTATTTTGTAACAGCTCAGCAGAAGATACCGAATTTACTACCCAGTCATGGTATTCATTCACGGCCCAACCTTTTTTTCCGGATCGAGCACTCTTTTCCGTCCGCATCGTCTTCTAAACCAGGATGTTGTACTCGTTACATTTAATTACCGTTTAGGAATTTTGGGTATTGATATTACGTGTTTGTGACGTCATTTTGTGATTTATCGTTTAGGAAATCAGTAAATTGAAATATATGGAACTTTAAATGTTTTCCGAGTAACTGGAATGAGTGTGATTGATACAAACGATGTTTTAATACATTTGTAATAACTTCGCGGAAATTGTTTTTTAAAGGTTTTTTGAGTACCGAAGATGAGTCTGCGAGTGGTAATTGGGGTCTATTAGATCAAGTGGCAGCTTTAAGGTGGGTTCAGCAACACATTGCGTCATTTGGCGGTGACCCAAATAGGGTCACTCTGTTCGGACAGGGTGCGGGGGCACGCGCAGTGAGTTTACATCAATTTTCCCCGTTGAGTAAAGGTAAATAAAAGTTGTTGAAAGTCACGCAACCCGTTGCAAATATTTTCTATGGGATGGGTTGCGTGACTTTCGAAGTCTCGAAACTGAGTTTTATTGAATTAAAATACCGTGAAATTTGATTATTTTAGGCTTATTTCATTCGGCCATTATCCAAAGCGACTCATTCTTATGTCAATCGAAAGCCACCTACAGCGCTGTGACTTCAGCCCGGCTTTTGGCGCGAGATGTAAATTGCCCTCATGACGTCATGGACGAAATGATGCACTGTCTTCGATCTCGAAACGCGACTCACTTCTTCGATTCCCTCGACTTCGCTTCGACCGAATGGCAACCGAGAGTCGACAACGAATCGACGACGCCATTTCTACCGGAAAACCCGAAAAATTTGATCTCCTCGACGGGACCCCTTAACCCCGTCCCCGTCATCGTCGGGGCACCCCAAGCGTATCTCCTAGGTACGGCACTCTTTCCTCCCATTGGTCGCTATCACATTTCCTTATTATTCCAGCTCACGGTCCCGACTCCATATTTGGACGAGCGGAATTACAAGAACCAATAGAAGGAAGAAGCGAAGCGTTCGCAATCCAGGAAATGGTGATGTTTGTTTTGTTTACGTCGAATCGATGGCCAGCGATAAGCGACGATAAGAAAGAAGCCGTTACGAAAGCAATCACGGACACTTATTTCCCAAATTTGCACATTCTCGCTAGAAATGTCGCCGAACTTTACGCAGACGCGTATCATAACCCTTGTTTGTACCAAACTGCGGTTCTGCTTTCTCAACATTCACCCACTTGGTTGTATTCCTTCGAACACATAGGGAACATGTCGTTCACGGATGCGGAAAATTTGCCAACAGGTTCAAAAATCGAAAATTAAAGTCATGTTCACATTGATGGAAAACTGGGAGGCACTTAACCCTTTGAGTTTAAAAGTTGGCTTCACTGCAATACCCTTGCTCTCATTTTGCCATCAATTTGAATACGATTTTTAATATTTTTATAAAACTGAAATTTAAAAAAAAAAAATTTTTTTTAGCGTCTGTGTTTTGGGACGATCTTCTCTATTTATTCCGAATCGAGAACCGGTCCGAGGTGTTGGTTCCACGGGACAGCGCGCTCAGTTCGACGATGGTTCAGCTGTTAACCGATTTTGCTCGCTACGAAAACCCCACACCCCCCGGTAACTATCTGAACGTCCACTGGAGTCGTGTGGAGAACGGACGAGTTCCGTATTTACGTATACGACAACCACTGAACGTCGAACCGGATTTTCATTCGTGGAGAATGCATTTTTGGTTGAAAAATCTCGAAAAAACTTTAAATAAATAAAAGAAATCTTTCAATACTGGCAATGTATACACTCAATACCGACTATACGATAAGTTTCTAGTGTAGTACACATATTTCCGAAATAAAATCCTCATTTAAGGCATTAACTTGTCACATACACACGTATAAGCCGAGCACCCCGTACAAGTGACATCAGCTTTTGATGGTACTCTACAGACACGCGCTCGATGTCGTAACTTTTGCAGCTCTGTAAAGGATTCTTTTTCTTCTTCATTACAATCTGGAAAAACTATAATCAGTATTTTATTTTATAATCATTTACGAGATATATAAACCTTCGTCCATACTCTTCATGAATCCAAACGCAACTACGAGCGCGACTAATATTATTAACATAATCATAAATATGCAAAATAAAACGATTAAAGCACATTTAAGCTTTTTGTCTCGTTTTGGTACTGCTATGAGGATCGAATTAGCTGCACTTGAAGATTTTGCAGGCATATTCGAATAAATATCACCATATTCTGTTTGAAATGTAACAAAGTTCACCAATTTGTTGTTTGACAATACAAATAATGGATGAAACAAGAATTGTTGGTCGTAAACAAAGATACGGTAATTAAGATTTTATTCAAATTTTTACAGTTGTACAGTAAAATGGTGCAATATTTCACATTTGGTGTTAGGGGCTTTAAAAGCCAAAATCTCTGCACACTGGACATCCATTTTGAATGCACTCACGACATAATATGTCGTCAAATTTCGCTTCGCATATCGTTACGTTGATGAGGGTTTCGGTTCTCTCTACGTTTTGATCGTCTGTTTTAATGGCGCAATCTGTAAAAGTGTAAATTTGAAGTAAGTAACGTGAACTAGACGGGTTTTGGGTTTGGAACCTTTGTATTTGTCTTTGGACAAGGCGATCAAAACTGCTAACGCGATCGATGCAGCTAAGAGTATTATAATAGCGATGATAAAAAATACGAGAAGTATTATTTTTTGTTTTTTGGTATCACGGAAAGGCTGTGCTAGGAAGTACGATCCCTTCGACGATGTGCTCGGTTTTTTACCGGTCGATTTTTTGGCAGGCATGATCGAATATTGGTGTTAGAGCGTTGTTAAATTGAAGTTTGTTATAAAGCTCGTCTTTTGTTTTGCCTATAGGTTTAAAAACTGATTTATTATGATGGAATAATGGATGGATTATCGTGATCAGGAGTAACACTGCAGTGAAGCAAATGTTAGGCGTTTAAGGGGTAATTGTTTATCAAGCTGAGATAAGATAGTTTTTGTTGTTCTAAGGAGGAATTTTATCAGTAGAAATTTTAATTTATATTATATTTATTAATATAAGTGGTTATTAAATAAATACAACACTTAAACTCAAATTTTTCAACTCATCGAGTTTATTTCATTGATTAACAAACAACAGGAAGCCGCAATTTATTTATTTATTTTTTCTCTTTTTAATTTTTACACTTTTCATTTACAACTTAATTACACATGTTGATTTCTCGGAAAATTATTATTTTGTTTTTTAGTCACTAGAGTGAGGAAGCTTCCTCTTACTTTTAAATGGAAACCAAACCAGCCAATCAGCGCTCAAATCAGGAACTTCCCTGTTCCTCGCACTTTCGACACAGGTTTTCGTTGTTTTCGTCATCACGGTGCTATGTGACTATGGGCACTCTTTTTGGCCTTCTGGTTTTGGGTATTATTTTCACCCCTTTAATTATTTCATCGTCTTTAAGACATGACAACCTCCTAAAACCAAAGAACAGCACATTTGGGTATAACTTCAAAATGGGAATGAACAGAAGTTGTTCGAAGGAAGTAAGTTTGTAGTGTTTCCTAAGAAATTTGGGTGTTTTCAAACTTATTTTCCACTTAATAGTTTTTTAATTCATCGGACGAGAACGATTGTCGTATTTATTACATTGACAGCGAAGATGGCAGCTGTAAGTATTTAAAAATCTGTTTGTTTTTCTTATCTAATCATCTTATTAAATTATTTTAGGTGGTGACATTACTTTTGATAATAAAATCGAAGAAACAGAAGAGTTAAACGTTCAACCAAATTTGTTTTTACGAGCGTTCGATGTGCCGGATTATGTTGATATTACGTATATTGGATTAAATATTTCAATTCCTGTACTTAAGAAAGGTAGTTAGAGTTTATTATATTAATTTGTTTGATTTTAACTTCTTTTATTAATTTTTTATTAAAGACACTCGAGGATATATGATTAATGTCGATATACAAAAAAAAACGTATCACAGATGTCAAGTTATTCGTATAAATTCAGAAAAATTAAGAGAAAAAAGTGTATTGTGGAGTGATCAATTTTTTTTCAAGTTTGATGACGAAGATCGAAATTTTACGGTAAAAGTTACCGAAATTCCAAGCGGTAAACAACAAACATTTTACAGTAAAGTTCCAGCTTTAAGTGCATTAGGTTTGAAGTTTCAAATCGCTTAATTAAATCACTTAATTGATTATTATTTGGTATTTTAGATATGGAAATGTGGAAACCGGTTATATTCATGCAACACATCGATTATAAAATTGTAATATTATTTTTCTCCGCACCGTTCACCGTAAATGGTTACACGGTGGAGTTAATGAAAGGAAGTTCTGTTGATCAGACAAAACTGGTATCGGAAATTGGTTCGTTTCAAAAAGTAGAATTTTCTAATTTGGATTCTCTTACTTACTACTGCGCTCGAGTTAGAGCTAATTGTGATACGTGTATAGCGAGCGAGTTGTGTTTTAACTCGGCTAAAGGTAAAAATTAATTTTAAAAAAATGCAATTCAAAATTTTCAAATTTTTTTTTTATTTTATATTTTTTTTATTTAAAGGTCCGTCACCAGTTCCAAAAATTATCACATGTTCTGTTGGGATATTTGTTATTTTAGTTGCATTGGTTGTAGCATACACTAGATTTGAAAAGAAACCTAAAGGTATAAGTTTTCATTTCCAATTTTATAGAAATTTAATTTTTTTTTTAAATTTTAGTTAAACGAAAAGTTTTAATTTTGCAATCGTACGATTGCGAAGCCCATTCTGAGTTTATATTCGCTTTGGTGAAAGCCCTGCGAAAATGCGAATGTGAAGTTCTCATTGATAAATATCGAGACGTTGAAGGGGTAAACAATTTTTTATTTTATTTTTTACATTTTTATAACTTTGTAAAATAATTTTTTAAAAATTTTCATTATTTCAGTCCAAAGATTTTCTAGACTGGATCCCAGACGCCATTATCGAATCAGATATCGTCCTCATTGTTTGGTCCAGAGGTGCCTTGAATAAAGATAACCAGGAATTCGAACTCCGAGAACCGGTTTGCTCTTAATCATACATTAATTTAAAATTTTGTTAATTTTATTTGATTTATTACAGGGAAAAACAGTATCTTCAAAATGGAATTTTGCGTTACTACAAGTCGAAACAAAATTAAACGAATATAACTTCTCAGTCGGCAATGTGTTTTGGGACAAAACTATCAAGAAGAGAGACATTAAACACTCTTTCATCGGTTTTGAAAACATTTTCCTAACAAATGGTCTGAAAAAAGGATGGAAAGATCTGATATCGTTTGTGTACAGCAAAGATATCTCGTTTTGGAAAAGAAAAACCTGTAAGCTTTACGGACAAGACTTGCGATCGGTTGACAAAGAAAAGGAATTATTAACCGCTTACAATAATCTGAAATTGTACAAACTGGAGACGTTTCCGCGGGAAAGAAACGAAATTAGAGAAGAAGAGGAACAAATTCAGCCGGAACCTCTTGTAGCTGTTGGAGAACCGGAAAATCACGACTCGGGATTTGACTCGGAAATGCCATCGGGTTTACCTTCGGTTGAATCGGACCATCAAATGCCGTCAACTTCATCTGAAAATCAAGAACCAGTATCGTTAGCGTTGTCTGAGAATCGTCGACCACAAATGTCTGTGAAAGAAGCTTTGAATCGCGCGTTTACAAAAGAAGATTCTGATTCTCAGTGTTCAAGTTTACCCACCCAATCGTCGATGATTGACAGTTCATCTTTATCCATGCCTTATAGTTCGAATCAGCAAATGCCGAGTCAACCAATGATGCCGATTCAACCTCCATATTTTGCGTATCAGCCGAATTGTATGCCAATTGTGATGGTACCTCAAAATCAACCTGTTTTTCATCCATTTCCAAGTGGCAGTTTTAACAGCGATTCATTTCCATTTCCATTTAATTCCAATGTTAGTAATGAGAGTACAAATCATGAAAGTTTAGTTTAATTCCATATTTTTATTGAAAAATTTTATTATCATTGAAATCATTTTTAAAGTTTTTGTTAATGTAATTGAAATATAAAATTGTTTAATAAAAAATCAAGAAAATGAATTTTTTTCTCTTTTTATTTCAATTGAAAAAAAAAAAAAAAAAAGGTGTTACGAAATGGAACAAACATGGCAGCTGCTGTGATATATGATGATCGAGTAGCTTCTTCTTGCGATTACGAATTGGCGATTACTGTTTCCGGTGAATGACTTCCAGTTACTGCGGGGGTTCAGCTGTTGGCGAAAGGTTGGTTCTTTTATATTTTTTAGCAGCAGTGTCGTGCAACTGAAACACAAAGAAACGAATTGAATTACAAACAATTTCATCATTTGCACGTTAAACGAAATTATCCGACGCGAATTATTATTTCCAACTACACAAAGTAAGCCAATGTCGTCTCGTACACGGATCTCCATTTTGATGAGCACTTGAGTTTGTTTATTATTTTTTTCCGTATAATTATTTTCATATCCATTTAAAATTCACTATTTATATTTCCAGACGGTTTATCCCGCGCAAAAATAACGAATCTTACAATTCGTGTAAACGACTTTTTGCCCTTATCTTTAAAGTTTAAACCCGATACAAGATGTGTGATGTCTAAATTTGATAAAAACAAAGTCGTAATAAGTTTATCTTGATTTTCTCAGCCCTAAGTTGCGCCAACACACGCACTTTCTCGTTTATAATGTAAATAAAGCTGCGTTAACATCTGCTTTTGTGCGAATCGATACGAATTTCACTTGGAAATGGGGGTTATTAATTAATCAATTCAATGACAATATAAAAAGCGTATTCAAAGTGCATTTTTATTAACTTTGTGACTCATCTGCGAAAAAAATTTCACAATATTTTAATCTAATCGACAATTTGACTTTCAAGTTTCAATTTGTTTGTTTTCGACAGGTTTGAAGTAAAAGCCATCCTTTTCCCGATGCCCGTATCCGATTTTATCCCCGAAAATAACGATATGGAATAAGAACGTAGCTCGCTTGATAAGGTAAATTTTATTTCCCGCTATTTTATTATTTATTTTTGTAAAAAAATTGACGTTTTTTTTGTAGAGCTAAAATTGTAAAATTGCTGAAAATGAATGCGACGGTTGTAGTTACGTAGTCATGGTTCTGCCAAGTCTTAAATCCATTAAGACGTTATTTGGAAGCCCTCATCGCAGGTAAAAATAGGAAAAATAACAAAATTAACAAAATTCTATGTAAAATGTATAATTTCCTTATCAGTTGTTAAATATTTGCAGTTTGATAAAAAAAAGTTTTTGAAATTCAAGTAGATTTTTATCTAACTTTGAACTTTTTTTGTAGTAAGTGGAGAAAAAACACTTACAACTTGTTGTTTATTTATCCAGGGCTGGTAGTCACCCGTCACGCAAGCACAAGGATAAGAAGCTGCCTCGATGTCTGGAAGTCACAGATGGAACTGTTTCGCCCTTACGAGAGAGCAGCAGTAGTACAAAGAGTGGTCACAATCAAAGCCATTCAAAAATCGAACCCAGTTTGGATTTAGTCAATGGAATGGCCGTGAATCCCGCAGAAAATACTAACAGCGTATCAGAGACGACCGAAATTCACATACAAGGCGTGAATCGAACTCAGCACGGCAAAGAGTCACCAGCCAAAGCAAGAGTTGCTCCTTTCAATTCGTCGAAAGATGAAAATTGGATTAATCCTGTGATCATGACTACCGAAAAAGAAACTGCAGAAGAAAAAATGGCCGAAGGAGATGTAAAAGTATTTAAAATATTTTAAATTTAAAATTTTTTTTTATTTTTAAAATTTAAATTTTTCTTTTATTTTAAAGGATTTTTTAGAAATGAAAGTAAAGGAATTAGATCGTGTTTTAACGCTCGAATATAAAAACGCATTGGCAGCTAATGAGGAAAATAGTTTGAGCGGTGCGACGCTCGTGACGCAGTTGGAGGAAGAGAGATCGCTGAGGTTGGAAGCCGAACGAAGGTTACGCGACATGAGTTGTGAGAACGAGGTGTCGAAGGATCGACTGATAAAATTACAGCAGGACTTTACGCGTTTGGAGGAGATGTTGTGCGGGTTGTTGCAATATAAAACGCGGATCGATTGGCTTCAGAAAGAAAAAGCGACGCAGAAAATGAGTTACGAAATGAAATTGTGCAAGTATCAGAACTACGTTGCGAGTTTGGAGAAAGAAAATCTGATGTTGCTTACGGAAGTGAAATCGTTGGAGACTTCAGTAATTTTTTTTTTTTAAAAAAAATTTAATTTTATTGTTAATTTTTTTTATTTTTTAATTTTAGAATAAACAAAACGATGATCGCGACCGGAATCTGAGTCGCGTGTTGTTAGAGCGGTTAAGATACTTGGAAACCGAGAATTCGTCGTTGGTTTTAGAAACGGAACAGCAACGGTTGCAGTACGAACGGTGTTTAGATGATGTGGCCAACCAAGTTGTACAAGCACTTCTCACACAGAAAGTGCGTTTTTAAACAGAAAATTTAAATTCTCGTGTGATTAATTTTAAAATTTATTCCAGAGTCTGCGCGAGGAGTGCCTAAAACTACAAAAACGTGTGAGTGATCTAGAACACCACAACAGGACACTCAATCTCATGTTCCAGCGCCACATTCAACTTTCATCTGAAACAAATTGTCAAAAAGTAAAATTTCACTCGAAAAATATTTTCAAAAAATAATAATTTATTTTAATTCATTTAAATTCTAGGACAAAGGGTTTTCTCAATCGAGTACTCGACACAGCAGTAACCACAGTTCAATAGCCACTCAAACAACAAGCCAATCAGAAGACAGTTTGGAGTCTCTAGCGAGTTTATGCAGCGAATACTCGATCCACAGCGGCCACAGTGGAAATGGCGGCGGCTGCCAAGGCGGAAATGTAATTTTTATTCAAAAATTTTAAATATTTTTGTAAATTTTCTAAAAATTTCTAAAATTTGTAGATGATGATTGGAATTCCGGGTTTGCCCAAACTCAGTTCGCCTCCAATGTGGATCCGAAAATGCCTGGAGCCAAGCGGCTGGGGAAATGGCGGCGTGATGAACCACGGCGCTAAATCTGCAGGTCTTGGCCCGGCGGGTTTCGGTGCCGGAGCGTCGGCATCCGGTGGAATGGACCTCCATCCCCCGTTCTTCGACGACCACGTGTGGCCCGGAATGAGGTCGTGGGACCTGGACGAACTGGTGACGAGCGAAGATGACATTTACGTGACAGAGGCGACGTCGGCGACGATCCAGCGAAGACCCCCGTCGTTACTAGTCGAGGTCCGGAGCGACGAGAAGAACAGCAACTCGCTCAAACGGGTGCTGCAATTCTCGACCTCGTCGGACGAACTCCAACTGCATCCCATCCACAATCCGCCCCCTACTTCTCCTTCGAGCCACCTGCAGTGGTTGCCAAGACAACACGGACACACGTCGCGATCGGCGAACAAAAACAGGCTGATCGTCAAACGAAGACCGCACTCGTTCAATTTCGCCTCCCAGAAAATGGCGGCTCAACTAAACGTCCTGTGCCGGTCCACGTTACCGCGCGAATTCAAATTCTCAATCATCGAGAGCGACAACAATGACAGTTTGAGCGAATCGAAGACATTCGATTCGGACGTGGACGAGATACGGCGAGACTCGGACGCGAGCGACCAGAGCTGCAAGACGCAGAACACGGCATGCAGTGCGGGTGCCACGAGGGACGAGGGGTACTCGACAATGTCCAGCGACGTGCAGTGTCCGGAGACGTTGTGTCAGCGCGCGGAGACGTCGCAGGAGGACCTGCAGGAAGAGGAAGAGGGGGCGGCCGAGGTGTTCGCGACCGATCTCGACCAGTCGTTGATTTTGGTGAAGATCGCGCCGAAGGGAGAGGAGGTGGCGAAGGAGGGCGAGGAAGAGGAGGAGTTGTTGAACAACTACGACGTCGTCGAGACCGGTTTGATGGTCAACGAGTTGTCGATCATCGAAGACGGCGACTGTGATGAGTTTTACATTCCGATTAAATGCTCTCTGACTGTGAACGCGGCTCAAATGCACCGCGCTGCGAGCGATTCGCGGCTGAACCACGGGTCGGACACGAAACCCAACTCGCTGCTGCTTCTCTGCGGGTCCGAGAGTTGCTTGGAGTTGGGGAAACCGATGGAACAGACGCAACCGTTCGTCGCCTTGCAGAGAAGCAAAGGGAAAATCTGCTTGACGGACGACGGTGAAGATTTGAAGGTCGAGGCTGACGAGGTCGACGTCGAAGTCGAGGTCGAAATCGAGAAAATCACCGAAGAGGACGTTAAAACGGAGCAGTGCAATCACAATCCCGAGGTGGAGGAACCCGAACCGGCCGAGTTTTCCATGGACGAGGTCATCACGGCCGCGTTCTCGAACAAGTGGCTGGAGACGAACGACGGAGAGGGTTTCGAAGGCGGCGGGACCTCCCGGGCGAGCTGGGGGAGCTCCGCCAACGGGTTTTCCATGCTGGACTACTGTTGCGAGCCCTTCGAACCCTCCAACGGGCTTTTTGACGGCGCGAACGACGAATCGAAGCTGGAAAACGGAGAAATCGCCGGTCAGAGCGCCGAAACGGAGTTTTGTCCCGATTTTTACCGTTTGTGTCAAGTGGAAAACGGGAATTTGGACGAACAGAGTGAGGTTTATTACAAACTGGACAAAGGGGCGTTGAGCGAGGACAGTTCGAGCGAGGACGAGGAGGACGACGAGGAGGATTTGGAGCCGGTGAGCGGGGAAAACGTTGAAATTCCCGAGGACGTTTGCTCGTTGCACGAGTCGGGATCGATGCGTGATAAGTTGCAGGAACTCAAAGCGTTGATCGACGAAAGCGGCGCCGATGACGAGAGGCGAGTGGACGACGAACTGATGGTGGGCAAGGAAGGTTGTACTACTTCGTGGGTTCATGTTGAGGCCGATATGGATCTAACGGACCCGAAGGTGATTTTAAAAAATTTCGCAAAATTTTGAAAAAAAATTTAAAATTTTATTTTAAATCCTTTAGGCCCGGGCAAATCTTCTAGACACGATGCTGGGCAGCAGTGCAAGTAGCAGTAGCAGTGAATGTGGCGACGACGCGTCTGATTATCAACATTTACATCAACTACACAGGCATAGACGACGTCATCGAAAAGGTTTTTTTTATTTAAAAAAAAAATTTTGTTCGAGTCTCGGTTCATTGAATTTCTTATTTTCACAGCTACTGAACACGAAAATTGTATCCTACGCTACATCCCTCCTCCACGTCCTTCAATAATCGGCCGGCGAGACTTTTTCTTCCGGTACGGCGAACAGGAACAAGCCGCCGTTGCCAGTTTTGATTTCTTAGAAGACTTATCCACGTCCGTTTCCGATTTCGGGTCTGCCGAGACGCTGAACGCGGAAGAACAGTGCAGAATATCGGACGAGATAGAAGCGGAAGACGAAAAGCAATTCGACGAAGCGGAATCCGACAGACAGATCAGTTACAACAACTGGGAATCGCCGAAGGAACATCACGGATCGACGAACACTATGCAGTCGGGAGTGGAGCAGGAAATTGCCGACCGAATTTCGTTGAGTGATTCGTGCGCCGAAAGTTTTTCATCTTCCAATCAATCCCTGAACACGCTAGAAGAGTGACATTGTGGTGACCGATTGTAACTCGTGTATGGAATAATTTATAATCTTGTAGGATGAGAAAATAATAATAATAATTATTATTACAATGATAATATATTTTAGCGTCTAATTTATTTTATTAATATATGAATTGTGCTTGGAAATAAATTTAGAAAAAAAAAGGTTTTGGATTCAGGTACCAATCTTATTAAGGAAAAGGCGCCATCTAGGGACAATACTCTTAATTGATTTTTGACTTCTCGATTTTTATTTATTTTTTTAACAGCACAGTTTTACATTAAAAAAATAATTCGACACTATTTTTTTTTATTATAATTTTATTGTTTTTATTTGAGAAAAATAATGAAAATTGTAAATGTCAATCATTCCGAAATAGTTTATTAAAATACCGAAATAAAATTTTTATTATAAAAAAAATGAATTTAATAATTTAATTAACAGCAAAACGCGATTAATCATGAAAAATACTAAGTAAACATAACTATCTTCACTCAAGATGTTATTTTTGCTTCGACCAGACGAGTGGAGCCCGAATTAGGCGACGACTCAAAATAGCAAATGTGAACGACGCCGTGCTCACTCCCCTATGGGCGGCTGTCCGATTGGGGCGGCCCGCGACATTCTCGGCAACCGTCCGCACGTGCCTTCCTTCGCATTTCAACCTAATTCGACTCGACGGTAAGTGAAAAACAAACTATCATTTCGCTATCAACCTACTTTTCCATCGATTCCGACCCCCATAAGCTCCTTTTTCAAAGAAATGTTTGTTTTCTGAACACATTCCTCCCCGCAACTTCGTCATCGGAAGTCCTCATTATATATTTTTGGCTGCCCTCCTTTTTATCATCTTGGATTGCTACTTGTAGTGCATTAATCCCAAAATGTGGATACACGAACTCGTCTTTTAGCAAGCCTATTTTTTTATTTGTTTATTTTTCTTTTCATTTTTTTAAATGATTTATTTTGCTTGACGGCGCTGTGATCGTTAGTCACTCAGGTGGGAAGTTTAAGCGCCTGGGTGGAGAAATCGCAGCGGTAATTTATCGTGGGACGTAAATATGGATCGTTTTAGTGTTAACAGGTAAAATTACATCACGCTTTGATAAGAATCAAGGCTGTCGTCTCGCGTTATCGTGTGCAGATACACGTTTGTTTTCATTCCATACTTGTAAAACGAGAAACGAGAAATGTCGCGTGCCCGAAATCGAAACCCGAGCTGCGCTTGAGTTTCGATTTCACCGCGTTTTGTTCGTCCGATGTGCAGGATTAGTTTTAGGCATTTTAATATGAATTGTGGTCAAAGGCGAAAGAAAAGTAAGTTGATTGATGAGTTTACCTTGACATGTAGGTCAATTATTCATTTTGTGATGTTATCTCCGTGTTAATAACCGAAATTTTATTTATTTATGCAAAAATTATACATATTGATGAGTTTTTGGAAGCTAGGACACGAAAAAATATTTTTATCATATTTAAAAATGTGGAGGTGAACTGTTGAAATTTTTTGTGATTTTTGTGACTTTTGTATTTTTTTGTAAAAAAGTTGAAAAAAACTAAAACGTGAAGCGTGATGCGTGAAAATTGAGCCGTGTCTTGCGGTCAACACCCCCACGTCATCCAGGAAGCGATTTTATTTGTCTCGTGACCCTCGATTTTACTTTTCATCGAAAGTTATCTTCGATGTCATTAACTGAGTTAAGAAATCGTTTATCAATCGAGAACATCATTTAAATCCTCGTTAACGAACGAACCAATCGCTGCCCTGTTTACATTCGCCGCTGAATGAAACGAGCGCTTTTATTGGTCGGGTTTTATCATGGGGTTTTTTTAAAATTCTAATTTTTTTTATTTTTAACAGGTGAGTTCACGGTTCCGTTTCGAGTCATGGATTTATGTCGAGCTTGGTTCCGAAAAAAGGTACTGTATAGTTCGCATGCGTAATGAAAATTTTTTTTGTAAATAAAAAATAAAAATAAATAATGGAGGAATAAAAAGGGGAAAGTCGTGTCATTTGTGGTCACGTGATGGGATGATATGAGGAAAGTTTGAAAGTTGGAGATTTTTTAAAAAATTTTTAAAAGTTTTATTTTATTTTATTTATTTTGGAATTTTTTTGGAGAGAATGTGGTAAAGGGACGAAGTTTGATATGAGTTATTGGGTTTCAGAGTGTTGAGTGATTGGTGGTGGTGTCGTTTTATTTTAATTTTAATGCTTTTCTGGGATTTTTTTTAAAAATATCTATTTTAGTGTTTTATTGCATAAGGATATTGGATTTCCATATTTGGTAGATGGAGTTGGGAAAATTTTGAAAACAAGTTTTTGTTAGTTGTCAATCGATTTTGGTTATTTTTTTAAAATGGAGTTTAGTGGATTTTTAAAAAAAATTTGAAGAGATTATAAAATTAGGATTAAAGAAGTTGAAAATTGATGTTTGTGTTTGAAAATTCAATTTTTTTGATTCGAAAATTTTAAAAATAAGAAATTTAAGATCAAAATTGGAAAGCGATTTAAAAATTAGGATTAAAAAAGTTAGAAAATTCAATTTTTTAAATTAGAAACTTAAAAATCAGAAAATTTCGGTTTTTATAATCTTTTAATTGAAATTATTCAATTTCCTAACTTTCCTATAAATTTATATAATCCATTTTATAATAACCAATAATAAAAACTTTCCTCAAAAAATTGAATTTCGAAATCAATTACCTCAATCAAAAAACAATTTCCCAATAAACCCACCTAAAAAACAAAAAAAGAACCAAATAAACCCAAAACCTACCACATTAACCTTGACCTCCCCACACCCAAACCCAAATTAATCACCATCTTACTCCAGAAAAAAAAATCCACAAACATTACCATAAACAAGCGCAAAACCAACCACCACCCAAAAAACCAAAAAAAAAAAAAAAATTGAAAAATTCATTACATATTACACACAACCGATCAGCAACACAGCTGTTTAACTACCTTTCTCCCCTCTGACTCTTCCAGGGTGGACTTGGCAGGTGTTCAGCCGACTTACAAACTCGAAAATGCAGCAGTCTTCCGGCATCAGCTCGTCAACTGAGCCTCGGTTTCGGATTCACTTCATCGTCATCGTCCACTTCATCGTCGGAAACGCCAACACAAGAAACGCCGCCCACGCCGAGGGCGAACACAATACCGATACCACCTGTAAACAACAACACAAACATCAGGAAGGAATCGCTCTCGAAGAAAGAAAGGCGCGAATTACTCAAAGCACGTGTCGAAGCGTTACGATCGCGATTGCGCGATAGCTCTTCGGACGAGGAAGACTCGGCGCGAACGACTCCGACGAATAACAACGATAGGAAGTTGCATAACAAATTTCACAGCGATTTCGCTCTGCACAAGGATGCGCGAGCGAAGAGAGAGAGGTTTGTGAGGAGAGGTCGAAACTGCAGTCGACGGACGCCGGAAATGCGCACTTGGAGTCTGGAGCGCGGATCGCGGAGAGCGCCCACGCCGCCCCCGAGATCGCCGTCGAAGATGGGCGAGGTGATGCCCGGGATGCCGCCGCCGCCGCCGACGAGGCACGCTTCGCGGCCGGTGTCGTTCGCCTTCGAGAATGGGTTCGGTTACGAGCATCAACATCAACAGCGGGAACGAATCAATGTGGGACAAGGGCCAAGGTCAGGTTTCGCAATGTTGTTTGTTTGTTTGGTGCTTTGGAGGATGTGGATTTGGTTATGGTGGTGGGCAGGTGAATGGGTGCAGTGTTGAGTGGAATTTTGGAGGAAAGTTTTTAATTTTTTTTTTTTTTTTTAAATTTTTTTTTTAAACAAAAAGTTTTGAAAATTTTTTTAAAAAACTTTTAAAAAATTTATGGAAAAATGAAATGTTAGATAAGAATATAAAATTTTTGAAAAATTTAGAACATTTTTTTTTTTGGAAAAATTTTTTTTTTTGAATTTTTTAAAAAGAATTGGGTTTTTAAGTTAAAAGGGTTGATTTAACAAAAAGAGGGAAGATGGATTCAGTGATCCTATTTTTTGACCTAAAATTTACGAGTACTTTTAGGAAAAAAAAGTTGGTTCTGAAAGAAATGAGGAAGTTGTTGAGTATTTTTTTTTCTTTGCCTAGTAATGTGTGTGTACAGTGTGGTGTGCTTTATGTACGGTCTGGCCGATTGAAATGTGTTTTGGAGAGCGCATGTTGTTGCAATTATTTTTAGATTTATTTGAGGTGAACAATTCGTGATGTTTATTGCATTTATTTTTAAATTAAATGGCTATTTTTAAAAACTCAATTAAATTCTGGTAACGTGTCGCGATATTTTTACGAGATCAAAAACAGACGTTGAATTTAATTAATTTTAGGCCCAAAACAAAAAAATCGATTTAGGCCTAAATTAATTAAATATAAAAAAAATAATTTTTTTTTCTTTTTTTTTCTTCTTTTTTTAAGATCCAGAAGCTATGTACCAAACCACGACCCTCGTCCGCACCAAGACGCGCCTCCACCATCGAAAACCATTCCACCGGCGGTTCCTCCGAGGCGTGGGAGTCTCCAAATCAACACATCACCACCCCACAATTTAGAGGACGCGTTGCAGGAACTGGAAAACATCTACAAGAGCCTCAAACTCGCAGACGACTCCATCTTCGACCGCGCTGACAGGCGCATGCTCACCATGGAGCTCCCGGTCAACTCGACCCCGCACAAAAACTTCAAATCCCTCGCCAGGACGAGCGTTTCCGGTAGCTACGACTCGCTGATCGGCGGTCGCAACTTGACTGACGATTTGGCCTACAGACGCTTCTCGCGTCCGTCGACCCGTTCCACAACGCCGGGTTTCAACCCGACCGGAAGTTACTTGCTCATTTCGCCACACCTATCTCCCGGTACCTCAACCGAAGACTTATTCAAGCGTCCCCCACCCCGGAGGTCCCTGTCCAGGGAACCAGACACGATCCGCGATGACGTCACCTACAGGGCCATGAGGGACGCGAACAGCAGACATCCACAACAACCGGAAGGAGTGCCGTTCGGTATCCCGACTGGTGTTCCAGTTATTCCATCTGGTACCGATTACCTCAGACCAGGAGGACCTCCAAAGCAAAGACCAACCTTTCAGCCAAGAATGACCCCGGATGTGGTTCAGGACGATATGGCGTTGAGGAATCTCCGGAAAGACTTTGGGAGTAATCCGAAGGTGAACACCGACGAGTTGGACGCCATTTTGAGGAATGGGTCCAGTGTTAAGCCCCCTACTTCCGGTCTGGCCAGAAGGAAGTACAGGGCTGTCAAGTCCTTGTCGGCCAACATATCGCATTTGGTGCAGAAGCGGCAGCCGGGTCTGTTCTTCGACGATAGCGAAAGGACTCAGAGTATGACAGACATAATGGCTGCCATTGCTTCTGATGGTGGGTTTTACTCGAGACCAAGAGAGTTTACTCCACCTCCGGTTCCCCCCTTGCCTTCGAAGCACGCGATGAAGAATGGGAATTCGACGGATACGCTCACTGAGACCGACCACGAGATTTGGCAGCTGAGAGTCAGCCATGGACCAAGTGGAAGACAAGTGGTCAGAAGGGATCTGGGATGGAGGTCTGATTCTGATGGAAGAAGCAGAGGAAAGCCTTTGGACGAAAGAAGTTTGGACGAACTGCTGAATTCGCTTGCGGTGGATACAGACACCGAAGGTAGGATGTCGAAGCGGAGAGGCTGGCGATGAATTTGTCTTAAGGAGTTCTTTTTTGAATCCAGTGATTCATAATGTAGGAATTAAGACCAAAAAGCACAGTCTAGTCCCTAGGTGGGCAACCTATTTTTCAGAATAGCCACAAGTATAGCGAATAAGAAGTGAAAAATTATGCGAAGTGAAATTTCTAAATCAAAAATTTTAAAATAGCTTTTACAGCTTTCAAAGCATTTAAAACATTCAAGATAAGCTACAGACCCAATTAATCAGCTATTTGTATCTAATCTACCCTTGACTAAGCTGACAGCAAATGAAAATTTTCTTAATTGAAATTTGTCCTTGGATTTGCCATATTTTTGAGGCCCACTCATGGACTGGTTGCCCACCCTAGGTCTAGTTTGTGTCTAAACCATCTAATAAAGAAATCTCTAGAATACCCTAAATGTATTAAATCTTTAGAGAAAAAAACTACTTAGCTGTAAAGAAAAAATGTTATCTCTTAAAGCTTCAGAAGTTATTTTTGCAAAAAGGATATGCAGTTTTTTACATCATAATTCTTCTTAGAAAACAAAGAGATGTTTCTTTTTCAAAATTTACAGATTGGGTTTCTTTTTCTACTTTTCTTTTCTTAAGGAAAATTTCCTTACCTATGCATTGCCCTAGTTAAAGAATAAGTACCTTAAGAGAAAAAATATTGGCACTCATAAGAACCTTTACTCTCTTTTCACATAAGGAAAATAAGTCAAAAGGTTCTTCTGAGAAGTCTTTTTGTCTTTGGTTTCTTTTGGAGACAGGATATGATGTTTTTTACTGCACAATTCTTTTTGTACAAGAAAAAACTGATAATGTCTTTTCTTTCCTTAAGGAAACTTAACCATTCTTCTTAAGGAAAGAGACAAATTTTTTACATCAATCAGAAGTAAAAAAAGATAACTTTTTTCTTTTGAAGATTGAATGCACCTAATGAACTGTTACTTTATCTCCTGATTGGCTGGATTCTTCTAAGAATTTTTTAAGACTGTCTGCCTCAGTGTGTTGAGTAATGAATATTCAAACATTATAAATCTTTATATCATCTATGTAAATTAACTAGATAGAATCTCTTGGGAAAGTATAAAAACCTTTAAAAGATGTATAAAATGTTTATCTATAGCATATAAAAAAAATTGTGCCATTGGCTCTAGTGTCACATTAAACAGTAGTTGCAAAACTGACTTTACAATTACTTGTTTAAAGGACCAGTATATTTATGATGCCTGCAATCAGCAGTGTGAAGTTATTACATTCATATTTACTGAGGGCTATATTTGGTAAGACACATAGTCTGAAGGTTAACCATCCTGATTATAAAAAAGTGGAATAAATATAAATAGTTTGTTTATCCTTTCATTCACAAGAGCCTTCAAGTGGCTTACAGGTGCCACTTGAGTTTCTTGATGAAATAGTAATGAATTTTGATTGTCATTTGTCAGTTTTTCATAACTGTAACTGAGAAGTCATAAAAATAATAATGGCTGCTTCTGAAAACAAATAAATGTCTAGTCATGCATAAGAATTACATCACCTTTCTCCTTATGGTTGTATTCTTTTCAAGTGTTTTTTTGCAGCATAAAAACATAGTTTTATTGATGTTAGAGGTTAAGTTTTAAGTAGTTTATAATTAATTCTATTCATAATGTATGTGTAAGTCAATATTTGATAACAAACTGAGTGATGATTGATGGATGAGTCATGAAAGCAATTGTTTGGTATTATTTCTAGGTCTTAATCTGGTTTAATTAGATGGCTTAAAGAGGGTTAAATGGCTTTAATGATAAAGCATTTAAGTTTTTTGTGTGTTTTTTATAACTCAAGTTTGTGATAAAGCTCACAAGATGCCCTCATCATGATAAACACAACTGTTCAGCCTTAAATAGATATTTTTTTCAACTTTAAATCACTTTTGGAGATATTTGAGCATTACATAATCCCCAAACTTCCTTAATTGAAACTTTAAAAAACAAACAATAGATAAAATATCATTACATTCAAAAAGAAGAATTTATAATTTCTTTTTCTTTTACATTTCAAATGTCATGGTCATCCTGTAACTCAACACACACACAATCTCATCTAAGCAGGTATAAACACTTCATTGATTGCTTTATCTTTACTGCATTATATAAATATTCTCAAATCTTTCCAAAACTGCTTCTCAGCAACCTTTGCACAACTCTCTTCTTCATTTCCCTCTTTTTATTACTTAGTTGGCCTCCCATGCACCTTGATTTTCACATTAAGCCTACAATGCTTTAAAGAAACAAACATATTTCATTAAAAATATAAACTTGTACTGATTGCAGGTTTTAACTGATGAAAACCATTACCTGGGAGACCAACGTGACGCTTAAATTGCCCGCCCCAACCTGTGACCTATTTTAGTTTCGATTTGATGAGCACGTGTTGCTCGCCCACGCGGCCATATTTTTTTTTCGCGCCAATTTTGGGTGTGGTGGCGAAATTCAGACGTTGAAAGTGCGCATTAGGTTTACCCGAGTTCCGTCAGCGTGCGCGCCATTTGAAGTAGGAAAAAAGGGTAAGGGAGAAAAGATTGTGGAGGAAGAGGAAAACTTGAGTTATCATTTTAATCATCAATAATTCTGTTGTTTCACTCATTAAGATATAACGATAAAAACGCTTTGAAAAAGATGGAAAAATATCAAATAAAACTCATTTTACGCTTTGCAAATAACGTTTGACTCATTTCTCTGCTTATTCACCCATTTTGTTACTAATTATCAGTTTAATTTTATCGAAATGACTCATTTTACACTCCTCTAATTTTTTGTTTGAACTTGAGAATATCCTCTTTAGTGATAACAAAAGATGTCGTGTAACACTGAACAATTGAGATTTACTGACGTCAAAACCTGACCGGTTTTGATCGAGTTGATAAAAGAACTAATTCGGTGATTGGACAATGCTTGATTACACTTTTGAAATCGGCGCGCTCATTGGTCGACGCGTCGACCTTTTCTAACCTGGAAATAATGCCGCAAATCCAGGTGATAACAGTCGGACAACAGCAATGCTTGTTTTCGTGGAAGTTTAAGATATGATACGTTGAAAGCATGTGATAGAACTTAAGGATTGATGCGATAAGAGAAGCATGGAAGGAGAATTGTGCATTTCGTCGAGATTGGCGAGCGGTTGAAGTGTTGAAAACCTTGAATACAGTTTTTATTTACATTCATCTGCATGTGAAAGCGATTTTTAAAAAATCCGTTTTGTAGTTTTTTTATATTTTTTCATTTACAAAACTCAAAGGAAAGTAATCATGTCTGCTTTAAGTCATATGCGAACACCGATTCAACCACCTTACCAGGTGTTCGGAGGTAAGATTTGATAAATTTTGATAAAATTTCTAAAATTACACGGGATAAAGGTGATTTTTTGAAGGTAAACATGATGAAAGGTGAATCGAATCGATCATAAAATGTCGTAACTTTAAATTGAGGTTAATATTTTCTTAATGTAACAGGGTTAAGGTTGCGATTAAAACCATACGTGAAATTTTATTTATAAATTCGAAGTTAAAAAAAATATGAAAATAATTTTTTTCTGTCTCATTTTCTAAATTTAGTTCGTAAAAAAGTTCAGCAAGGAAAAGATTTGTCTCCGGTTGGAAAACATTTTAAAGTAGCCGTTGGACCGAAATCAAGCGAAGGAGGAGAAAAAGCGAGTAAGAAAATTAATTTGTCAAAACAGCGCTGAAAAATCCTTGGATCTTATTTTTCCCATGTGTACAATTGCCAAAAGATTCTTGGCCCTTTTGGCACTTGGCTCTACTTAGTTACCGGACAAATATAACACTTGTGTGGTGGCTTTGACTCGAGTTGTTTCAACTCACATTTTAGCATTTTTCACTCATGGAAACGAGCGCTATACTTACTTTTGTAGCTGGTATTTGGTTCGTTAAAACTGTAATTAACGGTGTTATTTACTTGTGTACCTCAGGTAGGCCTATTTTTTTTAAATAATTCAACGCGTTTTGACATTAAAAAACGATACAACCGGCCATTTTGTTTATCTTTTGTGGTTTCGTGTTATTAATCAACTTTTTATTTATTATTTCAGTGGGTTCGACGCAATCCTGTACGGGGAAACAAGAATCCAGGTCTGTTTTTAGCACCCCCAGACGAGATCACTAAACCAGGACCCCTAAATTTTTTTTTATTTTTTATTTATATACATTTTTTTGTTGTTTTGTCTAGTTCCAAGGCTGTGCCGAGTCAAAGTGATGAATTCGAATCGCGTGGCATTCGGTCGGGAGCAGGAGGAGATGGACAGAAAGCCGAACGAATGGCGAAATATAAAGAAGAAAGAAGACGGCAGTTGGCTTCCAAATACGCCGATTGGTCTTCCAGTGAAGATATCACGTCCGTTGGCGAGGAGCCGAGTTATATGAGATTGAGTAATCGGTATAAAAAACATCAGAAATCGGATGGAAGGGTTCAAAATAAAAATCAGATCCCGGATCCCGGTGGGACGCCCGATTCGACGACCGGGATGGTGCGGAGTAATCGAGCTTCGAGGTATTAGATTTTGTTTATTTGTTTTTGGAATTAAAAAAAAATTGTTTTTGTGTTTTTGGAATTTTTGAAAAATTATTTTTCTTTTTTTAGGCTGCGAGCTATGGCCGCTGGCGTAACCGTCCAAGAAAATGGTGCTAATAATTCAGAGTTTATACGCGTTGGAAGTCTTCGATCGAAAATTCCAGTTGATGAAAGTTTCCATAGAAGTTCCGTTAATCGACGTAGTTTTAACGGATCGCCTTCCATGCCTGAATTTAATGGAAAAGTGTCATCTCAGGTGAATTTTTTATTGAAAATAGGAGAGAAATTAACGATTCTATTGAATTTTTATTTTATTTTGACGCAGACAACTTCGTCTTCCGAGTACGCGGACAATTTGGATTCTCCGCGGAAACTAAAAGACAAAAGTTTCAAACGAAAATCGAACTTAAACCGAGCTTTTCTGGTCGAATCGTCCCAAGGACTGGCTTCTACAAGTACGCTAAACATTTGTTACATTTTATTGGGCAGTTAATTGTCTGTGAAAGAGGAAAAAAGTGTTATTTAAATCGCAATCCTTTAAAAAGGGTGTGTTGTCCTCGGGTAGTTTGACCCAAATTTGATGGAACAAAACCGGAGCATACGCTTCACATTTTTTTCTAACACCTCTTTTTTTGGAATAATTTGTTGTCATGAACTCGATTTTTATTACTGCATAAATTGATTAATTTTGCATTTGTTTTGATCGACGAAAACTTAAAAAAAAAAAAATTTTTTTGAATTTTTTAAAGAAAAAATTGTTTTTGAATTTTTTAAATAAAAGTTGCAGTTTGATGACATTACTCCCTTGCCTAATTTCGTTTGTGTGCATCACCGGTCATGTGTGGGATATCAAAACTCACCGAAGCGCGGTCGGGTCGAGTTTGTAAAGAGAAAGCCATTCGCATGATAGAAGCAACATGAGCGATTCGGAGGAGGAAGCGAATTTACTGGGAGTCGGAATCACCGAGAATAATAATTTCATTCTTCGCAGAAGACCCGAAATGGTCTCGTTCGGCTCGATTTCGTCGTACTGGTGGAACCCCACGACAACAAGGGAACTATTTTCCTTTTCCGTTTTGAGTGATAGGGTCTTTTTGAGCCCCGTTTTACAACGACGACATACATTTAATAATTTATTTGACCGGTCTGAAAGGGGTAAATTGATTTACGACGAGGGGAGGAAATGGAAGTGATTTTGTAACACTTTTTGGGTGAAAGAAAAAAAATTTTTTTTTCGATGTTGACTGATGTTGTTTTATTTTCGTAGATGATTCCGTGCAAATGTGGCGACAAGCCAAGAAGTTTGAAAGTCCAAGGGAAGCGACGGCGTTGAGCGAGGGGTCAAGTTTTCGCACACCTGCCGACATCGATTCGGACCTAAAACGAAAATTACAGCGGCCTGTGACGCTCAAGAGACCAGAAATACCCGAAGTGCTTCGCCACAGCCGCTTGCAGACGATCGGTCACGAAAAACAGGAACCGATCGCTCCCGATTCGACCCGCACCGACGTGCCTCCGAGCTACACGCCAAGTTCTTTCACAGTCAGATTTCACGTGACCGAAACGACGAGAAATGCCATTTGCAACAACGACGGATCGGGCGACGCGGTGGACCGCGTGAACGAGTTGACGGAACTCGTGAAAGAGACGACGCACAAGATGGACACGCTGACCAACGCCGCGCTGCACTCCGACCTCATGTCGACATCGGATTCCGATGTCCCGATCGGGGTTGCGTCACAGCGAGTGACGAAAACGGAAAGCGGGTCGAGCATAGTGAACATCACTGCCAAACCTCCACCCTCTACCCCTGCGCATTATCAACCTGCCCAACAGCACGTCTCTCGAATTAGAATCAAAGGTGCTGAAGTAGCAGAAAGTCAAGTGTGCCAAATGGATGCGAATGGAGAAGAGCGAATGAAGAATTCGGAGTCGGACGATGACGACGATGCTTATATGACACCTGTCATGGAGATCGACGGCAGCCCGCAGCGGGTGAGGTCCTCGGAGGACGACGAGGGAAAGAAAAAACCGTTTTCGATATTAAAAAGACCGTCCGTCGACGAAGGGGTCGCACCGGTGTCGATTACGAGGACTAAAGATGAGGAACCGACGTCGATTTTGCGCAAACGACCGAGCATTGACGATGGGTTGAAAACGCAGTCGATACTGAAAGCGTCGCATCACGAGAACGAGGAACCGCATCACGGGATCCTGAAGAGGCGAAGTAGTATGGAAGGCGGGGAGCCGCGACCGATTTTGAAGAAGCGGAGCAGTATAGAGGAATCGGATCGGCCGAGACCGATATTGAAATCGCAGAGAACCACCGACGAAGAGGCGAGCGAGGGGAGCAGCGGGGGCGGTGTGGGTGCAGGGACGCGGATGTCGAGCGAGGAGCACGACGAGATTCGACCGATTTTGAAGAAACAGCACAGAATCGAGGAGCATCCCGCGTCGATTTTGAAGAATTCGTCTTCTTCCGAAGTCACGCCGCCCGCTACTCGAAGATCGTCGCTCGTGGGGTCGCGAAGAGAGTCGGACGTAGAAATGATGGAGGAAAAGGAGAGAGGTGATGCGGCGACAACGCCGCTCTTGCCGTCGATTCTCAAGAAGAGAACGAAAGATGCGGTTCATCCTTTGGCCACTCCGTTTACCGAATTCGCTAGTAAATCATTTAATTTTTTTGTTTTATTGAATAAATTTTTATTTTTTATTTTTAAAATTTCTTTTTAGATATAATTAAGGCGCGGACACCGCAGGATGAGTCTCGCAAGCCGACGGTGCCGGTCGATTTGGTCGACGGGCCGGAAATAAATGGCGAGAGAAGAATGTCTGTTGCAGAAAGGATTTTTCAAATGGAAACACGTTTAGCTGACGATGTAAGAAGATCCGGACCATCAACACCGAGAGGGACGTCGCTTCAAGGAACTGTGGTGACCGAAACTCAAATCGCAGCTCGGCTCGAGCAGTTTTCAGTCATACGAACCAATCGAAGAACGTCGCCTCGATTTCGAACTCAACCAGTTACCATGGAGGAGGTCGTCGAATCAAAAAAGTAATTAAAAATTTAATAATTAAAAAAAAAAATCAAAATTTTTAATATTTTAAATTTTTTTTAAATTTTAGTATCACAAACGTCGAGAAGCTGAAACAAACCTTCATGTCGCACGTGAACGGGTTCAGCGACAAAGAAAACACGCCAAAACCGCCGTTCGGTAGTCCATTAGCGCGGAAAAAGTTCCTTTTCCCTGCCGATCGGCAGGCGAACACAGACGACGAGTTACCACGACCGGTGTTTGCCGCCGGTCACGCCTTGCAACGTTCCCGGACCCAACCAGTGACATTAAACGAGATCCACGGGTTCCACGACGCAAACAGAAGCAAAGAAAAGTCATCCTCCGACTCGGAAGAAGATCCCTGCAAGATGTCTTTGGCTGAACGAGTTAAATTATTCGATCAGAAGGTCATCGAAGAGAGATTTTCAGCTCTGAACAAGAAAAACACACCGATCGACGCGAGGAATTCGAGAAGAAATAGCCCAAGGTTCAAGACGCAGCCAATCACGTGGGCTGAGATGGAGCATCTCGTTAACGAGAACGAAAAAAGTAAATAAAGTTGATACATTGAAGAAGTAGGAAAAAAAAATTGTTTATTTTTTCTTGCCAGATACCGAAATTGGCGCACAAAGTATAAACACCTGTGTAAACGAAACGAACGACGAACAAATGGTGGCCCATTCACCGCCCAAAGTGCATCAACCGATCCAGATGCAGCGTGCGACTATTGTGTATTCCTCCAGTAACGACGAGGACTCATCGTCGGGACATGCGTCGAGACGAATCATTAAAAACGAAGCGATAAATCGCAGAAGAAACGCTGCTCTTCGAAGAAAAGATGAAAGGTACCGGTTTGTATGAGGAAATAAAGAAAAATTAATAACATTTGACCTTCACGGAAAAAAATTTTTTTTTGTAAATTTTTTAAATTTAAAAACATTTAAAAAAATGTAAAAAATAATCACCTTGTTTACAGTCCCATCACATTTCCTTGTTCTTGCATCACCAGCTGGAAATAGTTTTTCCTCTTATTTTGCATCACGTTGGAAGAGTCCATTTTCCCGATTTCGGGAACAAGAACAAGACATGCAAAAGGAGTCAGCTTGCAATACTTATCTGTAAACTTTGCCCTTGTACTCCACACCCTATTTTTTTTTTGTTTTGACCTACTTTGAATTGTGAGTCATTCACTTGAGTTAACTCAACTCAGACATCGCTTCGCTCAAGGGGTCCCCCTTTTTCCTTTTCCGTTTCCTGATGCAAAAACATTTTTATTGAATCGTTTTACGTTTTTAATGATTTTGCATCGAATGAAATACGTAAGTAGTTATTTAATCATAAATTTAACGATAAGTTTTAATGACTTATCGAATTTTTTTATTTTTTTTTTATTGTTATTGAAATTTTTTGCAAAATTAATCGGTTTTGTCACTGTTGGTTTTGCAGATAAATTTATGTCCTTGATGGTGAACACCTGGCGCTTTATTACTTACTTTGCTTTTCTTTTTGTGTAGGCGGAGCATGTGCGAGTTGTATGACTCTATTGGCATGGATTCATACTCCTTCACGGAACCCACACAGACGCAGCAGAGAAGCGTAACCCAATTGCACCAACGGAGTTCCACTGCCCCGGTAACTAAGCTGGAGTTGGATAAAATAGACGATGACTCGTCGTCCGCTGAAAGTAAGGTGTCGATCGCCGATCGGTTGGCCGCTTTGCGGAAACACGGAGAGGAGACGTGGAAGGAGAGGATCAGTGGGGTGAATAAGGAGGAGATTTGCGTTGCCAAAGTGGAAAATGGAAACGGAAAGGCGAAAACTTTGCTGGAAATTCGCGAAAATGTAAAAATTTTTATTAATTTTTGAGAAAAAAAATTTTTGTTTAATTAAATTTTTTTTTTTTAGAGGCGGGATCGTGAACATCGACCTTCGTCTATCGTGGATCGAATTTCCAAGCTCGAGATCGCGCAGGAAGGATGGAAGCAAAGGGTCGAGGAGAAAGACAGCGCTCAGTTTACGGTTGCAGGGCGGATGGGGTGTTCCGAGGTGGAAATTCCGAGCGAAAGAGTTCGGTGCGTTCCTAAAGCGACGATTTTTAAGAGTGAAACGACGGATTTTCGAGGGTTCCATCAACAAGAACGAGATAAATTGAACAGTTCTAGTCCAGTGCAGCGAAGTGCGTCGGTTCCTGCATGTAATTTACTCAACAAACCCAGTGAAAACACTAACCCAGTGCCTTCGAGTCGAGTCACGGTCCCAAAAGCGGACGACGAATCGTTTCACGCTTTTTTCGAGTCTGTCAGTTCTGATAAACGGCAAGAAAGAGTCGAGATCAGCGACGACGGGTTTCAACAGGTCATGTCTGCGTCACATCAAATGTAATTTATGATCGTGTTTGTTTTTTTTTATTATTATTTTATCAGAGGTTGTAAATTATTGTTAATTATTTTTATCGTTTGTAGGTTGGTGCAGCGACGGGACGTGGTGAGGCAACGCAGAACGGCTGCGCCGTCGAGAAAT
The DNA here is from genome assembly GCA_034700445.1 of Stenotaenia linearis. NCBI lineage: Eukaryota > Metazoa > Arthropoda > Chilopoda > Geophilomorpha > Geophilidae > Stenotaenia > Stenotaenia linearis. The sequence goes on from JAQIXT010000315.1 coordinate 29,753, forward strand.
CCAGTGAAAGCGTTGGCTTCTCGCACTGATATTCATAATGAATACGTCGAGGTTAAAACCGGTGTTGCGGAAAAGGAGTTTAAAAGAGTCAAAACTGAACAGAGTAATTAAAAATTTTATTTTTATTTTTTGGGAATTTTGTTATTAATTGATTTTTTAAAATTTTTAGTTGCTCAGAATACCAGTTTGGCTGTGTCTGCACTGGCGGGGTTGGCTAGTAAAGAAGATTTTACTGCCATTTCGCTACGAAAAGGCGCTTCTACGATTAGTGGTCCACTTTTACCGTTTAAAGACTTCATGCTTCTGCAAATTAAAGGTCGAAATTGAGAAAAAAAAATTTTTTTAAATTTTTAATTATTTATTTTTTAATTTTAGGTCGAAGACACGTGCAAACACGTTTAGTTAAACCTTGCATCGAAAGCATGAACAGAGGCGATAATTACATAGTCGTGACACCTCGCGAAGTCTTCAATTGGATCGGGAAATTTTCGAACGTGATCGAAAAATCGAAAGGAGCCGACGTTTTGAACGTCATTCACACCAAAAGAGACTTAGGCCTCAATGCGAACGCACAGGTTATTGTCGTCGACGAGGAAAAACATCAGGGATCTTCGGACGAAAAACGGTGTTTGGAGCTGCTGAACGGCGATTGGTCGAAAATCGGCGAAGCGGGGAATCCAAAGGAAGATGAGTTGTACGAAACTGCCATCATAGACACGAACATGGCGTACGAAGTGGAGGAAGACCGACTTGTGCCTCACAGCAACTGCTGGGGAACACTTCCGAAAATCGAAATTCTGGACTCGAAAAAGGTCCTCGTGTTCGATTTCGGATCCGAGATGTACGTCTGGCAAGGAAAGTTGGCGCCGACGTCCCTGCGAAGGGTCGGAATTCATTTGGCGCAACAACTCTGGGACCAGGGGTACAACTACTCGGAATGCAGCATTAACCCTTTAAACCCGGCGCTCACGTGCGGCGAGCTAAAGCAAGGCGCACAAAGGCCTTCGTGGGCGCTGTTTGCTAAGGTCAATCAACACATGGAAACCGTTTTGTTCAAGGAGAAGTTCGTCGATTGGCCCGACTCGCAGAGACTCATCAGGGTTAAAAGCCTGGATAAGGAAAAAGTAATTTTTGAAATTTGAAAAAAAAAATTTTTTTAATGAATTTTTTATTTTTTTTTAAGGAAAAAATCGAATCTCCCGAGTTGGTGCCGGTGGACGTTAAGGAAATGATCGAGAGAACCGTTACCGAACCCGATTTGATCCTCGAAGGAAGTCATTTGGGGAGAGGGAAGTCGTACTTCGATGCCGATTCACGCCGTCATTACGAAATCACAACTTTGGGCATCAAAGTATGGCACGTGAGAGAAAAGACTTACAAATTGCTCCCCAGAGAAAGCTGGGGACAGTTTCACAGTGGTGATACGTACGTGGTCAGATGGCAGTACATGGTCACTGTTACAGGTAAAAATCGATTTTCATAAAAATCAAAATTTTTTCAAAAACTTTAAAAAAAATTTCTTTTTTAGGTCGCAATTTAGCCGGACAAATGTCTCGCCATTCGTTCGTGGGCCGTGAACGTTGCGCCTATTTCTTCTGGCAAGGATCTGATTCGACCGTCAACGACAAAGGCGCTTCGGCCTTGATGACGGTGGAGTTGGACGAAGAAAGAGGACCCCACGTTCGTGTGGACGAGGGTTACGAACACCCGTGCTTCCTTAGTCTCTTTGACGGCTCGATGATCATTCACAGAGGCAAAAGAAGATTGTTGGTTGAGGAAGAGGAGATTTCGGACGGAGGGAAGAGTTGGAAAAAAAATGCTCAACCGCATCTGTTTATCGTCCGAAGTCGAGTGGAGAGCGAGGCGTGTTTGGTCGAAGTTGAACCGCGTAAATCATCTTTGAGAAGTCGGGGCAGTTTGGTGCTTGCCGATCCTAGAGACGGAGCTATTTATGTTTGGCACGGCGCCAAATCGCAGCCCCAGTCACGCCAAGTCGCGTTGAATTGTGCGGAGATTGTCAGAGAGAGGTAATTTATCATTGATAAATTGGGTCGATAAAAAAAAGTTTTTTAAATTATTTTTTTTAAATTTCTAGACGCCCGCTCGAGTTTGGATTCGAATGTAACGTACCGTTGGAGCTTACGGAAGTGACGGAAGGAAAAGAAGACGAGTTATTTTTCCATAGATTACACGGCGATGGCAAATACTTCACTTTATTAAGCAGTAATTAAATTTTAATTACGAAATTTTTTAATAAATTGAATTTTTTTTTTTATTTTTTTTTTTAAGGTTTACAATCCTACGATTTCACACCTCGACTTTATCACTTGAGTTCGGTGTCGGGCACTTTTGTTGCCAACGAAATACAGTGTGCCTTTCGTTCAATGTCTTTCTCAGTTCCGTTTCCATTTCTTCAATGTGATCTCTACAATTACGACCAACCTGCTCTCTTTTTGCTCGACAACGAGGCCGAGGTTTATTTATGGCAAGGATGGTGGCCAGAAGCGAGTGATGATAACGATAACGTTGCAACTGGGTCTGCGAAAGTTCGATGGAACTTGGATAGGCGTTTAGCTATGGAGAGTGCAATTAAATATTGCAATGGTATTATAATTAATAATGAAATTTTATTAATTTTATTGATTTTATTAATTTTATTGAAATTATTTACAGAAAAGAATAGCGAAGAACCGCCAAATGCGTATTTAGTGAGTGGCGGATTAGAACCACTAAGATTTACTAATATTTTTCCTAAATGGGAAGTTAGGGAGGATGTGACATCATTAAATAGTCAGGTTTGTACTTTAATTTTTGAAAAATTTGAATAAATTTTGAAAAATTAAAATAAAAAAAAATTGAAAAATTTTGAAAAATTTTAATTTTATATATTTTTATATTTCAGGATGGGAAAAGGCCGAACGACTGTCCACTCGTCAGTGATATCTTACCAATTATCTCGAGAAGTCGTTACACATTGGCCGAATTGCAATCCCAATTACTTCCAGAAGGCGTAGATCCGTCGAGAATAGAATCTTATTTAAACGATAGTGATTTTGAAGTAGTATACTAATTTTTTTACAATTAAAATTAGTTAAATTAACAATTAACTTAAATTAATGTAGGAAGCGCTTGGAATGTCGCCTACAGAGTTCTACATTCTTCCGGCTTGGAAGCAGAATGAATTGAAGAAACTTAGTAGTTTATTTTGAGGACGAGGAGCAAAGGAAATTGTTTTTACTAATCTTGTCAAACATCAATGCAAATTTATTAGAAAACAAAAATTCCTGCTGTAGATATCGTCTCGCTTGTTGAGAATTAAGTGCCTATGTTTACTCTTTTTTAATTTTTAGTATGTGTGCAGGAAATGAATGTGATCCTAAAGCCAAACTAATAATTTAATTAATTAATTATTACTCTTATTTGTAATAATTGCACTTGGGAAGGTGTGGATGTTTTTTTTTTTGTTGTTGTTTTTGACTATGTAACAGCCATTTTCTTTTTTTTACCGATTGATTATTTATGCAATGCAAGAAAATTTAAGATATTTTAAAAGAAATTGCGTTTTATTTTGTGTTTACATTTACACAATTGTTTACATACACAATCAATAAACTACAATATTGAAGAGATATATATTTAGTAATTTAAAAATAAATATTGAACGGAAATGAAAGGAGTGTAGTTCTGTTGCTAGACGTCGCTTATGAGGAACTACAATGAGTATGCGGTATCGGGCTGCTGCTAGACATCTCGACAGACCTGAGTTTGTCAGGTTTGTGGTTTCCATTTTCTCATAGTTGTTCATCAACAGTTGTTTTGTTTAGGAACGGTTTTTAATATTTATACGCTTTAAATTTGTGTAAATTTGCAACATGGTGTCTGTGATTCAGCATTATATGGTAAGCGAGAAATAAGTGAAGTTAATTTGTAGGTTAATACAATTTTTTGTTATTATTGATTGATAATAGGATGTGGAGAGCAACAGAATGTATATTGACCAGCTTTACTCCTCGGATCAAAGTCAGTGTTTAGATGCAGTAATGTGAGTGTTAATTTTATTAAACAAAACGAACAAAATGTGAATATTTGTATTACGTATTTAGTCAATTGAAAAATTCGGTGATCGGAAGCAACAAGCAAAAATCATGCGTTATTCAAATGGGAGTTGTGACACGGTGTGTATAATTCATAATAATTTATAATAAACAACCGTAAATAAGTGTATTAAACGAATTTTAATTTTTAAAGGTTACTTCAGACATTGGTAGATGAAAAATCGAGCGTTGAATTACTGATTGAAGCTGCAGCGACGTTAGGAAGTTTGGCCAAAGGAACCGATGATCACATTAAGAGTTTGGTCGATTCCGGTGTCGTCCCGTTATTACTTAGTGGTTAGAATTTTGCTTATTTTAATCGTAGAAACTGATAAAATCTTTCAGACGTGTGTAAAAGAGACTGGATCCGGTTTAATTGAATTTTTGAGTGAAAAATTTGAACTAGGTGTGAAATTGGATCCGAAATTGGTTGAGTTTAGTTGTTGATTTCCCCTTTCAGGCACTAGATGTACCTTAGACCACTTGTGTTATATGAATTGCAAAAAAACTGGCTCAGGGCCTCCTAGTTTACTGGATGAACGACTCGGGCAAGCGATACAAAGTAAGCTCGCCCTCGTTTGTCAGCACTCGAGATATTTATTTACTAAGTAACTGTTAAAAAATAATTAGGCACGAATTTGGTGATTTTTTCTATTTTATCAATATTGCACCACATTTACTCAACCAAATCACATCACTTCGTATTTTTCTATTTTTTCCCTTTTATCAAGCAGTCTCTGGAAAACCTCCATATCGTAAGTGTAGCTTTTTTTGTTACAATTTGTGAGGTTCATTGGTGTTGAAATTTTGTGTTTTTTAAATGTTTTAAAATGTTTTTAAGTTAAATAATTTTTTTTTTCAATTTTAGGTTTGACGCAGTCATGTTTGAAGTACGTTGAAGCCTGTTTACGATGCTTGCGAACCATTTTTTCAAGTTCCTGCGCACCCATTGATATTTTATACCAAGATTCTAACATCATCCCCCACTTAATCCATCTTATTCCACAATCAACTTGTAATCAAGAATGTATTGCAACGATTTTAACAAATGCTTGTCAGGTGAATTAATAAATTAATAATTTTTTTTGTAAATGATTCATTAAAAAAATTTTTTTTTAGACTGTTGAGCATCAAAATGTTTTATGTTCAAGCGGAGCAGTCCAAGCACTCGCAACTTTGCTTTGTTCACCTATTTATCGCGTTCAGATGCCAAGTTTGAAGTGTTTATCGCAAATGTGTTACCAGAATGAGAGGGTTTCGTCCATTGTTGCTACTTGTAATATTTTAAAAGTGTTATTTGGTCTTTGAAATTGGTTTTGATGCATTTTATTTAATAATTTTCAGCCAGTTTTGGTGGGAAATCAATACCGGATATTCTAGTTGGTTTAATTGCGAGAGATAAACCAATAGAAATGCAAATGGCTGCTGCTAAATGGTAATAAATTTTAAAAAAATCATTTTATCATTAAAAATCTATTTATTATTTTCCAAAAATTTCAGTTTAACGTATATTTGCCGAGCTGGAGCGATCAGTCCGGAAGATCCGAAAATTTTATACAAAGTAAGTAATAAATTTTAAAATTCTTTTTGTTTCCATTTTTACTGATTATTAACTAATTCTTCCGTAGACACTCTCGTGTTTAGTTCGAATGTGTAAAAAAGGCCAAGAACCGGAAGTTCGGATCACAGGAGCAGAAACTTTAGCTTATTTGACGGAAGTTGACACGGAATTGCAGAGAATCGCGAGCATCTCGGATCACATCATCAGCACGTTAGCAGAATACTTAAAATACACACCGCAACAACCCGCACCAGTGCCCAGTATAATTCAAATAAAAAAACTTGATTATGAAATCAAAATATCGCAAGAAATGAAACAAGCTGCGTTCAAAGCGTACGCATCTCTCGGCGCTAACGATGAAGATATCCGTAAAAAAGTAAGAAAAAATCGTAAAATTTCAAAAAATATTTAAAAAATTTAAATTTTTTTAGATTATCGAAACCGATAGCTTAATGGATCACATCGTAACCGGATTATCAGACACAAACAACAAAGTCAGACTTGCAGCCGTGCGATGTTTGCACAGTTTGTCTCGGTCGGTGCAGCAATTAAGAACGACATTTCAGGATCATTCGGTGTGGAAACCGTTGATGAAAGTGGGTGAAATGAAATTTCGATAAATTTAAACAACATTTAACGAATCATTTATTTTCAAGATAATGACGAACACGACCGACGACGTTCTAACAGTTGCATCATCAACGCTTTGTAATTTACTACTCGAATTTTCTCCAAGCAAAGAACCGATCCTGGAATCCGGCGCTGTGGAAATACTATGCGCTTTGACCAAACGAGAGGATCCCGCGTTGAGATTAAACGGAATTTGGGCTCTGATGGTATTTTTCGGCCGAATTTAATCAAAAATCGTCAATTAACGTTCAAAATTTGTTTTTTATTTCCAGAACATGGCGTTTCAAGCGGAACAAAAAATCAAAAGTCAAATACTGAACGCGCTCGGAACGGAACATCTTTTTCGTTTACTCTCCGACCCGGACATCAATGTGCTCATGAAGACGTTGGGACTATTACGTAACCTCCTGTCGACGAAGCCAGTAGGTGGCAGCTCTAGGAGTTTCACGGTTTCCATTTTTTGTTTATAAATTTATCTATAATTTCTAGTTTGTTTCTACTGCCCTTTGTTTACCTTTTATTTCTCATCAATTTTGAAGAACGAGTGATTAATTATTTCTTTTGGTTTTAGCACATTGATCACATTATGGGACTGTACGGCAAACAAATTATGCAAGCTGTTCTTTTAATTTTGGATGGTGACCATTCACCGGAAGTCAAAGAACAAGTAATTGGATTTATTTGTTTTGGAAGTATATAATTTTTTTTGTTTTTAGGCATTATGTATTCTAGCTAACATAGCAGACGGAGATTCTGCTAAGGATTTCGTCATGTCCAATGACGAAGTATTGAAAAAATTAGCTAATTACATGGTATTTTGAGAATTTAGGGAAATAATCAATTTATTTTATTAGATTTAATTATTAGATGCATCCAAACGTAAAATTACAAATTGCATCAACGTTTTGCGTGTCGAATTTGATTTGGAACGAAGAAGATGGTAAAATTTTTGTTTTTTTAAAATTCTTTTGAAAATAAATTTATAATTTTGATTTAATTTCTAGGAGCGTTGGAACGGCAAGCCAAGCTTCGCGATTTAGGAATTCAGAAAATTTTGCAGCAACTATTAACAACAACCGATACAACTTTGTTTGACAAGTAATTTCTTTTTATCTTTAGTTTTATCGATTTATTTATTAATTTTTTTAAATTTTAGGGTGAAAACAGCTTTACAACAATTTACTTGACCACTGCATGGCTGGTCTTGTTTGTCATTTCAATCTTAAAGATTGTCCTAGTGTTTTTTTAATATTAAATCCTACATTAAGTTGCATTTTCACTTTATCATACAAAATGAAAAAAAAATTCAAAAATCTCAACTGGAAATTAAAACTGGAAAGTTAGTATGGAATTATTTCATTTCTTTGATAGTTTTTGTAAATTTCTAACATTTGTTAGTACTGATAAATCATTTACATAATGAAATGTCGTAAATTTACATTTTCCATTTAATTACATCGTTTCTACGGATTATGGTTTTTGTTACGATTCTTGTTGATGTAAGCGTGTAATTTGTAATTTGTGGTCTTAAAAAATAAGTAGATTTATGAAGTTTGTTGCATATTATTATGTGAATGTATTTATTTGGATCTGAAGTTGTTTACGTTGGAAATAAAATAATCTGAATACCATTTTTAAATAAACAGTGTTTTCATTTGTTTACATTCGGATCAAATGATAAAAAATTTCTGTAAAACTATATATATTCGATTAATTTTACTTAGTACACTGCGAACATGAAGATGATTTTGTTGTTGATTCAACTGGTTTTGATTTTTAAAGGTATTTAATAGTTTGTTAAGTTACTTTTGTAAATTTGATTTTTTTTGTTTGGTGAAGTAATTTCGGGACAAACGACAGTTTCTGTTGTTGGAAATGGAACTGGTGGTCCTGTTGGACTTGAAGTTAATACAGAAAGTAGTGATGGCAATGAGACTTCCATAATTAACGAGAAAACTGTAAATTATAATCTTAACGCAACAACTATGCTTGATCCAGTTCGTATTGCCAAAGGACCGCCATTATCGAAAAATACTATTGTCGATTGGTTTAAGTTTTGGTGGGGCGAAGCTTGGCATGGAATTAATGTCGGATGGAAGGATTATAAGTCTGGAAAAGTGGTGAGTGGTATTTTAATTTAATTTAATTTAACAATAATTAGTTTGTTTTTAATAGCTGTTTTACCAGAAATGAAGATATAAATTTCATGTGAAAGTTATTTTATTTTAGTGTTAAAGTAATATATTTGTTGGTTTTATTAGAATAACAAAATATGATAGTTTATTAACATAAATGTATGGTTTCAAATAAAATCCTGGTTATTGTATTTGTGTGATGCATTTTTGTGAGAACTTTAAAAGAATGAAGGTTACAAACAAAAATAGTTTAAAATATTTGAATTTTATTGCTGAAAAACAACAAATTTATATTTTAGATTGGAGTTTTATTAATCTTCTTGTTTATTGAAACGATGGTAAAAGGTGAGTTGATTAATCAATTATATTTAAATATATGTAATATGATGATGTGATTAGTAAAGAATTATTTAAATGTAATTGGGGTTTTAAAGCTGACGATACAAAATTGGATAAAACTTCAACAACGCTTAAACCCCTCGATGGCGGCTTTCCAGTAGCGCAAGAGAACTTTACTGACGATACTGACACATATCCAAAGGAAATCGACGAGTTGGACGAAACGCCGGCCTCTTTACGTCGTTTTCGAAAGGGACCTCCATTAACTTTCGGTACTTCATTTCAGTGGTGGATTTTTTGGTGGAAAGAAGTAATAAAAGCAGGCGTTGAGTGGTTAGAAGGGAAAAAGGTAACAACTGAACGTATAAACTGTTTTTTAAGTTATTTAAAGCATTGTTTTTAAATAGGAGTTTTATTAATCCAATAGCACGTGAAAATTAACAATATTATGACAGTTGCAACAGTGTGGCGTGAGATATGATACAAATAATTAATTAAATTATGTATTCTGGTTAGAAAATGTCGGACAAATAAAAAATTTAACAAGTAAACATTTATTTCTAAATTTTCCTGTGTATAAATCAAAGCGAAAAGGTACGATTAATTTCTTTATGTAAATTTCTTTTAAATTCAGAATTTTATTTCAGTAAATTTGTCGTTATTCATTTTAACTAATACAAAATGCTGGATTTGTACTTTAATACATTTACTTTTCACAAAATGGAGGAGTCGAGTAATGGCAATGTGATAAACGATTGTTTGGACCCGCCGCAGTTTACTTTAGAACGAAAGAAACCAAGAGCTCCTTTTCCACTACCATTAAGTTTATTCTTTCCTTTTCCCGTTGATGAGGAGGGTAATTTAGATCCAAGAGCTGCCGAACAAATGGTAGAAAAGAAATGTCGGAAATGCAAGAAATCGAAAAAAGTTCAACCTTGTACGGTTTTATGACTTAATTTCATGGATTTTTATACTGAAAACAACAAATAATGTCTGTTATGTGTTCCTTCTTTTGTAATTAGTAAAAGTTTCTAATAATCTTGTTCAAAATAAATGTGAACTGATTTTCTTATGTTTATTGTAAAGTGTTCTATATCTCAGAGGTTTCATCTTTGACGTTTAATATTTTTTTTAGTAAAAAATTTCAAACTGCGGCCATTCTTTCATTTCTTGCATTTTCGGGCCTTTTTTCATGTTGCAGTAGGGCCATTATTTTGTAATTGACATTTAAGCCCCGCCCACATTAACTATCCAATTACGGCCCGGACACACAGACAAACGAACATTCATTAGAGTAGGATTGTTTCCATCTGTCTTCAGCTAGCGCCAACGGACCAGCGGTATAAAACCATTTATTTTATTATTTTAATAGTAATATATCAAAATTTTAGTTTATACATAACCGATTTCATTCAAATTAAGTATTTTTTTTATTATCAATTATTACAAGGAGACGCTTGATACACATTATTAAACAAATTTCTGTACAGGCTTTCCACTTCTGGGCAAGAATTCAATGCGGACAAATGGCAATCAACTACATCTTTGTATTTCCTTTATTCACAGAGACATAAAATAACAAAAAAGGTAAAGATCTAAAAATGTATCTACTTACTCGCATTTTTCTTTAGTAAAATAATCTTTCAGATGTCGCCCAACTTGGTCATCAAACTCGATTTTGCATTGCGGATCCTTTTCGCCAGTCATGTGAAGTTTAGTACAATTTGCTGCATCTTGTTAGTCATGAAATACAGAAAATAAATCACCAAAAATGGTAAGTTCATAATTTATTACCGATAAAATCTCGAGCATCAAACGCACAAATAGAATCGAGAAATAATTCCAACACTTGATGAAGCTGAATGAGAATTTCTTGCGATTCTTCCATCAAACACGGATTAATAGCATCTCGTAATTGCTTAGAACATTTATGAAACACCTTATTTCTGGTTGTAAGAGTATATATATAAGAGTATATATATCAAAAATTCAAAACTTTACAAATTTTATTTAAGAAAAAAAAAGAAAAAAAAAGACTTACTTGCAAACAAGAGTAATAATCGTGTCTTGAAGTTTCGCAAACTTCCATTCCTCGCTCAGCATTATCACCTCGAACGGTTTAAAAATACAATTAGTTGTATTTTTAATAGTTTCATTAAAATTTATCCCTCGCTCGTCCATGCAACCGACATCCATATCATTTAACAAAGCTGAATTAAGCTGATTGTGAAACTGACCAAAAATTCCTGCAAAACATCACATAAATTTCATTAAAACTCCAAAAAAAACATCAAATAAACCTTCGTAACCATTAAAACTCGCAGAAAGCACAAAAATAAACAACATGTAACTGTCCATGATGAGTTTGACAAATTGTTTGGCTAAAATCAGGAAACACGCAAGATAGGTTGGGTATTTTATCAGTTATCTTCCTGGAAACGTCAAGAATTTGGTCAAACGGTCAAAAAGTTGTTTATTTTTTATTTACGAGTGTTTGATGAATGTGGAAACCATTTGCGAATAGTTAGTATTTTATTGAATCACTTTTAGAGCTACATGTAATGATTAAGTAATCTGTGGAATCTAATCTGAAGAATTCAAAGCACGCACGGCGAAGCTTGGTACATGGATTTGAGAGTATTTTCCAAGAGATTGTTGAGTTCAGGGCAGGAACCGGCTACTTTACATGTGATGAACTCCTTGTATTTCCTGCAATGCATTACAATAGTTTGGCATAAAAGGGCTTACCAGGAAGAAGTGCAAATGCGCAAATTATACAATTCAATAGTTTAAATATAAAGTGAAATTTATTTATGGTTTGTACTTACTCGCATCTTTCAGAGCTGAAAAAGTCCTTGAGATGAATGGGTGCACTGCTAAATGCCATTTCGCAATCGGGTACAGTGCAAGTTTTAGCTCCTTCTATGATGGCTATTAAAAATTCAGAAAATGATAAAAATGAATTAAACTTTTTCTTAAAGATAAGATGTGAAATGAACCTTCGAGGTTTTTTCCATCATCCGCACACAGTGTTACAGTAGCTGTCGCCCTAATCTCGTAAATCTTGGTTAAGATTTCCAGAGATTCATCCGACAAACAAGGAGCTGCGAAATTGTTCAGCTTCTTATTGCATCGTTGCACGACATCATCACTATTTATCAGAGAAAAAACGAATGATCGAAAAGTCACGCAACCCGTTCCATATAACATGCTGTGGGTTGCGTGACTTATTATCATTAAAAAATTACTTGCAAATGAGGATTTTCCACAAGTCCACATCAGTTTTGTCACTCGCAAGTCCTTTAGCGGTCTTAAATTCATCTCGAATGCAATTTTTAGCGAGGGATGTGATCATTTGTAAATTAGGTCCAGTGTCCTCGATACAAGTTTGATTCAAATCGTTGACGATTCCACTGGCGAATTCATCTTCAAGGAGAGCATAGATCCCTGAAATAAAATTCCGAGATGTGTAATTTGATTTAAAAGTGTGTGAAGTTGATTAAATTACCATTCAAAGTGATGGATGCAATTAAAAATGAGTAAACGAAGTCGTTACGAGCCATTTTGTTGTTGTTTGCAAACTGATTTGCAAATGAATTGAGTGAAGAAATTAAATTTTAAATGTCAAATGCTAATTAATGAATTTTTATACTCTGTAACCACTATCAGTTAAGCATGTCCTGTAATTAAAATAGATTATCTTTTATTTCCGGGAAATGATTTATGTACTGATATTGAGGTATTTTATTTCGTAGAAATAAAACTAGGCGAGACTTGGTTACGTAATTTGTAATATGTAATCGGTAAAAGGTGTTTTATAATTGTAAATAAATTATGAAAAATACAAATGTGATTAAGATGGATGGTGGTAAAAAAAAATTTGAAATTCCCATTTTTTTAAAGTGTTTTATTGAGAAATTTAAAATTTTAAAGATTAGATTTCATCTGCTGTTAATTTTGATGAATTTTAATTTTTGACTAAAATTATTAAGTTTTTTTGTTGTTTCTATTGTGTTTTAGAGCAGCGGTAGATTGCTTTGGTCCTAACTCGACAGTCAACCCAGAAATGAAGTTGTGTTGAGCTACGTATTTGCGATAGCAAGGAGACCTCTCAGATTGATCCACATTTGCGATAGTTAAGAGGTCCGAATCTTTTCCAAACGCCTTTCATCATTCATTATTATGCTGGTTCTGGATTCGAGGTAAATGTGATGATAAATGTTCCTTAAACTACTTTTGGTTTTATTTCGTTTTTTTTCTTCAATTTTTTTAATTTTTTCAATTTTTCAATTTTTTTTCCAATTTTCTTTTTCCAGGTGAAGTCGCTTGTGACGTTAAGTTTCTGTATTAGAAATGGGATTTATGTTGCAGCTGCGATGATAGTAGTGTAGTACCTGCCTCCTCCGAATCTATCCAAAAAGCTTATCACTCAGTATTCCATCCACAACTCATTACACAACCAAGAATTGATAACTAGTTACCAATTCTTGACACAACTCATATCAGAAGTACATAAACAACCCTCCCAAGGGTTGTTTATCTACTTCTGCTCATATCTATGGTTCAATCCTAATTCTGAAAGGCTTGGATTAGAAATGAGCTTTGTGTCGAGCTGCACGTTTGCGATAACTATGAGACCTATGAGACCTCTCAGATCGATCCAAAAACTCTTTTCTCCATCAATTGAAGCAATTCTGGGCTCTGGATTTCGACACAGCAGGAAATATTAACTATAAATATAACTAGTTTGCATTTGACAAAACGCTATTTTTATCATAAAGATAGATTAAAACATACACTGACAGTTAATTATAATATTTAAACCATTGTTTCTGAAATTTAATTTTAAATATTCTTGTTATTAACTGTAACGGCGAATTATTCTGCTTTAAAATGTTCGGTGACTCAACACTAGTTGGCACCACCTCCTAGAGAGTAAAATTTTACGTAGACTGTACCGCCATCTAGTATATCAAAAATTCAACAATTCTGAATTGCAGTTTGCACTATGTTTAATACTCAACAGTGGGATTTCGGTTAATATATTAAACATTTCTCACGTTTATGTCTTGTGTTTGTGTATAACGTATAAAAATCCAAACATTAACATTTAAAGCATTTTATTTCTTCATTTCTAGTGTATAATCGCTCTCGACAGCCCACCATTGTGCACGGCAGTGAAGCCCAGCATACATCATATTTGGAAAACAGCAAAGTCATTCTCCAAGTTCGCATGGAAAAGACTAAAGAAAGCGGAATTTTACACTCGGTGTGATCAGTTTTAGTTGTTTTTAATTTTTTATTTATTTATATTTTCTTTTCCAACTGACGGTTGCGATTCAGTGAGCGCGAGTTGCACTGATGATTCGCGAACGACGACCCAGAAGATCCAGACAAACGAAAATAAACTTTCCAGGAGATGGTAAATAGATTCTGTGATTGTTTCTATTTGTCATCTACCTCGTTTCTGTTTGTGATACCAACGTGGTTAAAAATCCTTTATTGTCGTAGAAACAAACTTTATTACAGCAAACACTGATGGATTTTTAATTGAGTCTCTTGAAATTGTAAATAGTTAGAAATTTCCCCTTAAATATCTAAAAAACACAAGTAAAAACTGAGAAGATGACTGTGGCGATGGATCCAATGAAGAAGCCAGTGCATGCTGTAAGTCGAAGTATTCTGTTTATTTTAGATGCATTCAATGCCTCTCTATTATTTTCAAGCTAACCAATATCGGGACTGTTCGGAGAGTGAATTCCAGTGTGCAAATCGCTAATGTATGTCTAATCGCTGGCGTTGCGATGAAGACGATGACTGTGGCGATGAAGACGATGACTGTGGCGATGAAGACGATGACTGTGGCGATGAAGACGAT
>JAQIXT010000316.1:0-44247 GCA_034700445.1 Stenotaenia linearis
TAGCACTAAAATTCATCTGAGGTGGAAATAGCCACTGGCTATTTCCACCTCAGGTTGAGGTGGATATAGCCATAGCCTTAAATTAAACCATAATTGAAATAAAATTACGTAATTTGCTTACCACACGTCGTGATGCATTCAATTGCCAATGGTAGTTTTTCCAAGGAGTTAGATAGGACTCCTATCTCCTATCTAACTCCTTGGTTTTTCTATTATAGGAATAGCTTCGTACTGTACGCATCGTGCATTTTGATATTTTCTGTTGATTTCTGTCAATATCACAGAAAATATTATCACGTGACTCTAAACAAGTAAAAATATTTAAGTGAAGAGTAAAATGTAAAGGTAAAATTAGGTTTGAATGTGAATCGTACAATTTTAAACGCTCAATTAAGCAATTTTAATACCACAATTTCCAGACAATTTCCAAGTTCTGTGGTAGAAAACTCAAAATTGGCAGATTACTTGAAATCAGTGGTGATTGGTGAATCACCGTGAGACTGCCGTTGGTGGAAATTTGATTGACTACTTTGTCTAACATTGAAAAGATATTTAAAATGTTTAAAAAAATTGAAAATCAATAATAGATTTTGACGAAAACTAAATTTATACAAGTTTTTTAATTTCTATTTCCATTTTTAATTAGTGTTTTATGATTTTATGGGGGCGAAAATATAACGTCATTCATTCACGTGAACGAAGTCAACACTGATGTTGCTATGACGTCAGATTCACAATGCTTGGGTTCAATTCCACCTCTTCTTAATACCTAACGATCGCCGCCATATTGATGTTTTGTCTGTAAGAGAAAAATCGGTTGTGCGGACATAAATAAGGATTTTATTTAATTCTAACGTGAGCTATTAATTTCTCAAAAAATCATAAAACATATTAATGAAACTTTCTCGTAGGAACAATCAAAATGTCTTTCGAAGTCTTACCGGAACGACAAACAAAAATAGCAAACATCGTAAGCAGCATCGAAAATGAGTACAACGACACACTGCATTCCTACAGCCGTCCAGCAGCCGAAGAAGGCCACGTTTACTGCATGTGCAAGAGTTCAGACACCTCGCGCTTCATGATCTGTTGTGATAAATGCAACGAATGGTACCACGGCGATTGCGTGGACATAACCGAATCCAAAGCGGCCGATATAAGTCAATATTTCTGCGATTTATGTCGAGGACTAGATCCGTCGTTAGCGATCCGGTACAAGAAGAAAAAAGAAAAACACATCAGTAAAAAAGATTATGATAAGTTGAGCAATTCGAGAAAATCCTCGCGAAGATGCGGCGAATGCACCTCGTGTTACCGCACCGAAGACTGCGGACGATGCGATTTCTGCAAAGACATGAGAAAATTCGGGGGACCGAATAAAATTCGTCAAAAATGCAGGCAACGGCAGTGTCTTAATTTCGGTTTGATAATCGGCCGGATAAAAGTGAAGCATCACAAACGGAGGTCGTCGTGCGATTCGGATGGAAATTTTTCCGAGGATTTGGAATTCGACGACGAGGAAGTTTTGAAGGAAATCCAAGACGGCGCGTCGTACGAACCGCCGAAAAAACGATCGAAACCGCACAAAAAGGGCCCGAGTAAGAAAATAAAAGCGAAAACCGAGGAAAAGTGGTCGGACAGAAGATCGCACCGGCAGGAACATCGAAAGGAGACCGGAAAAACGAAGCACAGCAGTAAAATTAAGGAAGAGACCGGACCGGTTCAGTGTTACGGTCCAGAGTGTAGATTGGCTGCGAGATCCGGGTCTAAATACTGCAGCGATGAATGCGGGACTAAACTAGCAAAAATTCGAATGTTCGAAATGCTCCCGCAACGAATTCAGCAGTGGAACAGCAGTCCGTGCGTCGCGGAAGAGAAAAACAAACAAACATTGGACGTTATTCGTCGCCAGCAAGTGGAAGCTCGCGAGAAATTACGAGAACTCGACGTACGGCATCAGAAACTGGACGAATTAATCGAACGAGGCAAAAAGACGTCGATCGTTGACCAAGACACGAGCGACGGCGAAGAAGAAAGCGAATTAAACGTTTATTGCGTCACGTGTGGACACGAAATCATGGCCAAAGTTGCGTTGAGACATTTTGAAAAATGTTTTAATAAATACGAAAGTCAATCGTCGTTCGGTTCCGTTTTTAAAACGCGAATTGAAGGTAATAACATGTTTTGTGATTTCTACAGTGTGCAACAAAGAACTTACTGTAAGCGACTGCGTGTTCTGTGTCCGGAACATTCGAAAGAACCGAAAATTCCGGACGATGAGGTGTGCGGTTGCGTTTTGATGAATAAATCGCTGGAACAGACCGACAGTTACTGTCCGATACCGAAGAAAAAGTGCTATCGGCATTATTGTTGGGAGAAACTGCGGAGAGCCGAGATAGACATGGAAAGAGTGCGCGAATGGCTTCGTTTGGATGATTTATTCGAACAGGAAAGGAACATTCGAACGGCTATGGCTAACCGTGCTGGTGTGTTGGGTTTGATGCTGCATTCGTCGGTTGATCAAGAAAGGCTAATGGCGATGGCTAATACGCCGCAAACTCCAGCGTCGTAGCGATAAAATTTATCAATTTTTCTTAGCTGACAGTATTTTATTAATAATTATTTTGCATTGTGATTTTTGATTTGATGTATTTTACGTTATTGTGATATAAAAATTGTTTTAGTTTCCAATCATCATTTATGGTGTCAATTTTATTTACTCAAGCTTTGATAGAAATGGAATTCAATTTCTCTCGGTTATACATCAATTATGTATCTATAGTAAAATATCAATTTCGCATTTCCATTTAAATGTAGAAACAAAAATTGTCTGAGCTCAAATCGGCATTTAAAAAAAAAATTGCATTGATTGAGCGATTTTAAATGTTTATAAATATAACTATTACTCATCTCAAGGTAACATCACTATATAAAGTGATGAAGAATGATAAAAGTTTGATATTTCCTCCTGCAATCAAATAAAAACATCTCTGAGTCATTTTACCATGTTTTCCTTTTAGCTAATTAACGAGTGTTATGAAACGTACATCTGGTGATTAAAGTCGCACTAAATAAATAAAAAATCTTTTTGCACACGAAATTTTATTATTACACAAAAAGTCACTGGTTATTAAAAACGCTTTGTTATAAAATATATAAATATCACAATCTAATAATATGGCGGCAATTTTAAAACATCAAACGTCCACTTCCGGATTTTCCTGTCGTCCACTAATGGCCGAATATTCGAATTTTCCCGTTATCGGTTTCGTGGTATTAACGAGATATTTTTTCACAGTCGTACGATTCACAATCAACAGTCCGGCAATTAAAGCAACCAGTATAATCAAAACAATAATAAGCACGACCGTTCCCACACTCGGTCCCGTATCATCGCATTCGATCCGCATCTTCTCCACATCGATCGTATCTATAAATCGCTCGGTCCACGGCTTCGGCCCCGCACATTTCACAGGTACCAACAACTCGGCCGTCGTATTTTGCCACCAATTTATCATCCCGATCGCATCGCAATCGCAATGAAACGGATTTTCATTCAAATCGAACCGAGTATCGACTAAAGTATCGACGAGCACCATCGATTGTTGATCCAGAGTCACGATTCGATTCTGGCTCAAATCCAACGACATCAACGACTGCATGCATCGCAGACTGAACCTAATCTGACTCAATTTGTTCTTGGATAAGTTCAAGACGCGTAAACTTCGCAAATAACACAGAAAATCGTCCGTTTCTATATCGGTTATGCCGTTGTTGCTTATATCGAGTATCTGTATCGTTACTATACTCGTCTCGGCTGATGAAAACAACGTAGAAATTGATTGCAAACGATTGTGACCGGAAAAAGCGTTTGATAAATGCAATTCGCGAAGTCTGTCGAAGTTGGTGAAAATATCGAC
This sequence comes from Stenotaenia linearis, assembly GCA_034700445.1. Lineage (NCBI taxonomy): Eukaryota > Metazoa > Arthropoda > Chilopoda > Geophilomorpha > Geophilidae > Stenotaenia > Stenotaenia linearis. Next base: position 3,921 of record JAQIXT010000316.1, read on the forward strand.
ACCGTCCGTGGGAGTCAGTTTGTTGTTGTTTAGGATGAGTTTTTCGACTTGCCGCTCGTTCCTGGAAAAAGTTCCCTCGTCGATGATCTTGATTTTGTTACTCGATAAATCGATCTCGCGTAGTTTCACGTAATCGGTTAAATCCCCGAACACGTTTTTCGGAAGATGCGGTAAGTCGTTCCCGATCATGATGAGGATTTCCGTGTCTACAGGAAGTTCTTGGAGCTTTTGAACGCGGTCGAATCTGGCATTCGTGCAGTTTGTGACGTACACGTCCGAACGTTCGTTAAACCATGTCTCGCCGCACGAGCATTTGTGGTTGAATTCCTTCGGACAAACCGATTTTGAGGCCGCGATGAGCACGAAACAAAAGCCCGCGAACACGAGCGAGCGAAGTGCAGTTGAAGTCACCATGTTGTTGGGTGGGGCTCGTTCCATTTTGCCTCGGGGCTGAATTGTTCCCAATTTGGTGCTGTTCTTGTTCCAAAATGGTTAATTTGAAGTTGATTAAAGTTAATGTGTGGGCTGCGTTCTCTTTCCTCGTGTCTATTTACAGGAAGATGCGCTAGATAATAAAGTTGTTTTGAGGTGATGCTTTAAACTGATTTTTTTTTTTTAAAAAGTTTTTTGAAAAGCATAGCAATTTTGGAAGTTGTAGTCAAAAATTGAAATAAAAAGAAATTTTTAAGTTATTAAAAATCAAATTTCAGAGTTTTGTTTTATGGGTTGAGATGACGTCATTGAAATGGCCTTGATGCACACAAAGGAACTCAGCGTGAAGACTGAAGAGGTGCATTTCCGCAAGACATTTTTATTTATTTTTTTAATAGGTAAATTAAAAATTGTAAATTAAAAATTCTTTCCAAAAAACACCAGGAAAAATTAAAAGCACAATATAATTCAATAATTATTAAAATACAAAATTTTACAGAATTTTTAATCCTGAATTGGAATATAAACTCAACTCCTTATCTCCTAACATGATCTTCAAAAGTTTCCACTTAAAAATACTTTTAATTTATTCGTTTACAAAGTACATGTAGTGCCGCTTTTATTTTTAAATTTAGCGCCATTTTTATTTCCAGACCACACCGTAGATTGTATCGTCCTCTATCTACTGACAATTACACTACTTTTTTAATGGCGGCTATTACAAATGATTGGTGAAAAAGCATTGGATTTATTACGCGAATTAAGGCGGTCTACAGAAGTAATACCGCCTTTTAATGTAAGATTCCAATTAACAAGTCAAATTACAATTTCTTACAACTAAAACTAATTTCAGGCCGATGGAATCAGAAGAGTGTTAGAAGAAATGCACAACCTGTATCAACAGAACGCGAATGATGCGTAAGATTCTTTAAATTTATTACAGAAAATCCAATAAAAATCACTTTAATTTTGTTTCAGAATATCGATAGGAGGAGGACAAAACAGGACAGAAGCAGAACAAAGATCCGTTCGCAGCATTGAATTGCGGCACACAGTTTTAAAACGAAATCAAAGATGTTTACTTAGTTACGTGTACGTATTTGTTTATTAAATATTTTTTAACACTAATTTATTTATTTTATTTCCTTTAAGGCACAACCGATTAGAAAAAATTCGAGATCTTCGTTGGGAATTCGGCAGTGCATTACCGGTTGAAGTTGTGAATAATTTGAACGAATCTGAGGTGGGAAATTAATTTTTATTTTACAATTTTGTGTTATTATCAACGTTTTTTACAGTTGGAATGGTTTCAACGTTACAATAGAAATCTTTCAGCGTATATGAGATCTGTTTCTTCAAACACAACTTTCCTCGATTTGACACAAGAATTAAAACCACCAAAGTCGTTTTATATTGAAGTATGATTTGTAAATTTTTGATTTAAATCGTTTGTTTTTACGGTTTTAATTTACAGGTGAGATGTTTGACCGATTTCGGCGAATTCGAAACCGACGATGGAGCTGTTGTCATGTTAAATAAAAATTCTCAGGTAAACAAATTCACAAATTAATATTGTTTGTTTAAATTAATATTTTTGTTTACTTTTAGCATTTTCTTCCGCGGTCACAATGCGAACATCTAATTCGGCAAGGTATTTTAGAACACATAACAATATAAAATAATTTTAAGTTAGTAAAATGTACATGTATTTTAAGATTTTGTAATAAAATAACGAGCGAATCGTGCGTGTTTTTGTTTTTGTTTGTGGTGTCGGTCTGTTGGTAGACTGGTGTTTGTCGGTAAAAGATGGCGACGTTGGGTTTGCGGTGTTTGTGACTCAATTAAGTTTAAAAACTGGATTGAAGGTTATAAAGAAGACCGGTCGTGTGTAAATGTGAAGTATAGAAATGCCGGAATTACCGTGTTGGTATTACGACAAAAAAGACTTAAAAAATACTCCATCGTTTCAAAATGGCATCGATCCCGAGACAGAAGCAAGATATCGCAGGGAAGGCGCTCGTTTTATCATCAGTACAGGAACAAAAATGGGATTGTAAGCTTTTCAAATATAAAAAATAAGAACCTCATTACATTTCATAAATTTCTTAATTCAGACGATACGATACAATGGCGACAGGAGTTGTTTATTTTCACAGGTTTTACATGTTTCATTCTTTTAAGGATTTTCCACGCTATGTAAGTATAAAATACCTTTAATTACATTTATTTATACAATAAAAATTAATTTTATATTAGGTAACAGCATGTTGTTGTTTATTTCTGGCCGGAAAAGTTGAAGAAACGCCGAAAAAATGTAAAGATATCATAAAAACAGCGCGGTCATTATTAACCGATCATCAGTACCTGCAATTTGGAGAAGATCCGAGGGTATTTGATTATAAAATAGTTTATTTTTTTATTTTTTGGAAAGGAAATAATACTTTTTGATTTTCAAAACAGGAAGAAGTGATGACATTGGAGAAAATTTTGTTACAAACTATTAAATTTGACCTGCAAGTCGAACATCCGTACAATTATTTATTAAAATACGCGAAACGATTAAAAGGAGATAAGCAAAAACTACATAAAATGGTGCAAATGGCCTGGACGTTCGTCAACGATAGTTTGTGTACAACTTTATCGCTTCAATGGGAATCGGAAATTATAGCCATTGCTTTGATGTATTTGGCTGGGAAATTATCGAAGTTTGAAGTTGTGGATTGGCACGGAAGGACCCCAAAACACACGAAGTGGTGGGATATGTTCGTGGAGGATATTTCCATGGATTTACTCGAAGGTATTTGGATTTTTTAAAATTGTATTTGTGTTTTTGTTGATTTGTGATTAAATTTTGTAGATATTTGTCATCAAGTGCTCGATTTGTATTCCAATACACCGTCTGGTGCACCAGGTGTACCGAAAGTGGATTCACCACCTACAACACCGCCTTCGCAAGTACCGATTGTTCGACCTGTAGTTGCTGTGCCTGTACAGCAAGTTAAAGTGAGAAATATAGAATGTTTTGAGTGTTTGGAATAGAAATTTCAAACTTGGGAATTTTGTGGTTTTTTTCCCCAAATATAATTTATCTGATTTGATTAAAAAGTACAGAAATTTGTGGAATTTATGTAAAATTGCAAAATTTCCAAATTATTTTGTTTAAGGAATTCTTTAAGATTAAAGAAATCTAAATTTTGTGCATAATGTTAATTTTGTTTGAGTTTACAATTTTGTGAATATTTTATAAAAATGCACGGAAATTTTGCAAAAATCCTATTGAATTTCTACAGAATTCAACAAAATCCAAGAATTTTAACATTATTCTATAGAAATTCTTCGAATTTAATAGAATTTCTATTAAATTACAAATTTCTAGTTAATATTTGAACTTCTAAAAATCGAAAAAAAAATTCAAAAATTCAAAAAAAAATCAATAAAAATTTTTAAAAATATTCTCATTAAGTTCCACAAACATATATATAAATTCCAATCATTTACTTAAAAAAAAATTAATTACAACACTACTAATTACTTTCCTTTCTAATTTATTCCAGACTCCTCCTCAACCACTCACAGGTAATTAACAAAAAAACATTTTACTTAAAAAAAAAAAAATCACTAACTCAAATCCACTTTCCAGCAATCCCCGTCCAAGTAGGAAAACTGAAACCCGACCAACCAGAACTTCTAAAACCAGAAATCAAAATCGGACCACAAGCCAAGAAAATTCGCCTCAACCCACAAACAATCATTCCTCCCATCGTCGAACAAATACCCCCTCAACCCCCACTACCAACCACATCGGTACCACCCCCGCAACCCCCACCCCCATACAACTTCCCACCCGCCGCCTAAAACTACGCCTAATACACCACTCCACCTCCTGTACCCCCATTTCCCGGCGGACCCCCGTACCAGGGGTACCCGCCAGTCGATCCGATGCAACCCCCGTTCGAAGGAGACCCGCGGTACAACCAAGGGCACTACCAACCCGGCTACGACAACTCGGGGTACCAGAATTACCAACAACCCTCCGGTCAACCTTATTACAACGTACCGCCGCCGCCGGCTCCGTACCCCGGTCCGGGGTACCAGGAATACCCGAACGAGTACCCGCCGGCGGGTGGAGGGCCGCCGCCGAATGCGGGGTATCCGAATCAAGGTCCGGGGTACCCGCCACCGCCGCCGAATCCGAATTATCCAGTGTCGGGACCGTATCCACCAAGAGGTGGGCCGCCGATGGGACAACACGCGAGTCCGAATCCGAACGTGGCACCTGTGAGAGTAACCGGACGTGCTAATAGGCAGAATTGGGCTATTTAAGATTTGTTTTTAAGATTTGATTTTAATAATTGTAAATATTTGAGAGGTTTGCTTGAGGGAGTTGGGATTTGGTGAAATTTTGGGTTTTGGATTTTAAATGTCTTGGAATCCAGTGAAATTTCGACTGAGATTTGTTAAAATCTTCTGAAATCCATTGAAATCACTGAAATTTCGACTGAAATCTATTGAAAGCACTGAAATTTCGACTGAAATTTGTTAAAATCTTCTGAAATCCATTGAAATCACTGAAATTTCGATTGAAATCCATAGAAATCATTGGAATTTCGACTGAAATCCATTGAAATTACTGGAATTTCGACTGAAATCCATTGAAATTACTGGAATTTCGAATGAAATCCATTAAAATCCACTGAAATTAATTGAAATCACTGAAATTTCGATTTAAATTCATTAATATCAACTAAAATTAATTAAAATCCATTAAAATCACCAAAAATTAATTGAAATCCATTAAAATCAACAAAAATTAATTTTAATCCATCAAAATCAACTGAAATCACAATTGAAATCTACCGAAATCATAATGAAATCCAGGGTAATTTTCGATTTTATTATCACAGTTGATATAATTTTCCTGAATCCCGACCCCTCAAGTTTCCTGCACATGTAATGAACATTAAAGTATAATTTTTAGTCGATTTTTTTAAACATTAAAAATATCAGTGCCTACTGAATGTATTTTATACTATTACATGGCAATTAGGACTTCATAGTATGTATTTATAAACATTTACATATTGTATCACATAATAATAAAATAAAAAAAATCACAAAAAAAAAAGAAAAAAAGAAAATACTACCTAACCATAAAATATCTCAAAATTATTCAAAAACATCCTTCATGGAAATTAACATCAACAGGTGGGAAGCACTAGTCTATACTTAGCCACACTGACGTAAGCCCCCAACAGGGGTTAGGTTGGGTCAAGTCACGTGCTTCATAAGTTTTGCACATGTTGCATTAATCATTTACGAAGTCCTCGCCGATGCGTAACAGTTTGATGACAAAACGGAAAAAAATGATCACGCCCGAGTCTCCGTGCTGGATCTATGACAGAAACGAGTTACAAAACACTCCATCATTCCGACATGGAATCGACTCAAAAACCGAAGCCAGATATCGATATCAGGGCGCGTCGTTTATTATCGACGCGGGAAAGTGGTTGGGATTGTGAGTAATTAAATAAATTACACAAATTTAAACTCATTTCCATTTATTTTATCAGACAACATCAGACAATCGCAACTGGAGCAGTTTATTTCCACAGGTTTTACATGCACAATTCATTCAAGGAGTTTTCGCGATACGTAAATTAAAATATCAACAGAAATGTTGCAACTAGGTTGTAATATCAAACTCACTTGATCTGATTTAGATAACAGGATGTTGTTGTTTATTTTTGGCCGGCAAAGTTGAAGAAACACCAAAACTGTGCAGCCAAATCGTTCTGGCTGCACGGTCGTTACTAACCGATCACCAACTTGAAGAATTTGGAGAAACCGATGAAGCGGCTGAAGTAACGGGAATTTTTCTAAAAATTAGTGAAATTATAAAACTAAAAAACCTGTTTTTTAAGGACAAAGTTAAGGCGTTCGAAGAAATTTTATTAAAAACGATCAAATTCGATCTTCACGTGGAACATCCGTACAATTTTTTATTACAATACGCAAAGAGGTTAAAAGGCGATGTACAAAAGATAACGGAATTAGTTCAACTGGCATGGACGTTCATCAATGATAGTTTTCGTTCGACTTTATCGCTTCAATGGGAGTCAGAAATAATCGCCATAGCTCTCATGCACTCTGCAGGAAAAAAAACAAATTTTCAAATTACAGATTGGTGCGGTAAAACGCCGAACCACACGAATTGGTGGGACATGTTCATCGAAGACGTTTCGGTCGATCTATTCGAAGGTAATTTTTTATAATCTAATTTTGGCAATTAATTTTAATTTAATTTTCTAGATATTTTTAGACAAGTGTGTTATGTACCTATTAAGAGCAAAGACGAATTAAGACCTGAATCGCCTCTCGTGAACCCGCCTTTACCGCCGCCCGTTGAAAAACCGCCTTCACCGCCTCCGTTGCCACCACCTGCTTCTCCCGAACAGCGGCCGCCTTCCCCGCCACCGATGACCTCGGAAACGTCGGAAAGTCAAGTTCAAACGTACCCGCCAGCTAATAACCTAGTGCAATATGTGAATCCGCAAGTGCCATACTGTGGACCGTATTATTTTCAGGGACATTACTACAATTTAGGATATTCAAATGGACTTGGTTATTATAATATGCCCTACGTTCCGTGTCAAGGGTATCCGTACGGACTACCCATGCAATATGTATATCCACCTCCGTCACAAATTTCTGGAACGAATTGTTCCTCGGGACAGACATTTTTGAATTCTAATCAACAAAATTGGCGAGGATGAAAGAGCGTTTTAATAGACTTTTTTTTCATGAGAAAATGACATGCACAAATTTCATTTCGTTTTTTTGTAAATATGTTATTTCTTGTCATTATTTTCATAAATTCAGTTATAGGATGTAAATTTTTCGTTCAAAATGAAAATTTCAATTTATCGAAAAAATTTGGTGCCATAATAAAGAATTAATTACCGTCGAATTTAACGAAAATGTTATTTTTCGAGTTGCAACAGGTTGTTGAAAGTGAAGCATCGGTCTGTTGATAGTTGTTACACGATCTACGTCATTTTGAAGGTCACGTGGTGAGATTTAAGTCTGGTATAAAGCATGTTTGGTTTGAGTCATATGTTGCACATGCATATTGAGTGTTGCGGTAGAAAATTAAAAAATGCCGTCGCCTGAATTACCTTGTTGGATTTACGACAAAAAAGAATTAAAAGACACTCCATCGTTCCGGCATGGAATTGATTCTACAACGGAAGCCAGATATCGATATCAAGGCGCAGTGTTTATTAGGGACACAGGAGCTTCGTTAGGATTGTAAGTTTTTATTTGAAGAAGAACAGTGTTCGAGTCATTTTAAATATTTTTATTTTTTAGACACTACGATACGATAGCAACCGGATCTGTGTATTTCCATAGGTTTTATATGTTCCATTCGTTTAAGGATTTTCCACGTTATGTAAGTCTTGAATTACATTTTACGATATATTTATGTTGAGATTCGAATTCGTTTAATTTGAATTTAGGTAACTGGATGTTGTTGTTTATTTTTGGCGGGAAAAGTCGAAGAAACGCCCAAAAAATGTAACCAAATTATCTATGCTGCACGAAATCTACTAACCGAACGACAGTTTGTTCAGTTTGGTACAAATCCAAAGGTAAAGAATAAATTTTATTTTGTTAAAAATAATTTTCTGACTTGAGATTTTTTTAAATTTCAGAAAGAGATGAAAGTAATGGAAAAAATTTTGCTGCAAACCATCAAATTCGATCTGCACGTAGAACATCCGTATTGTTATTTATTGGAGTATACGAGCCAATTAAAGGCCGATTCAGTTGCGTTGCAGAAAATGGTGCAAAAGGCGTGGATTTTTATCAACGAGAGTTTTCACACGACGTTATCACTGCAGTGGGAATCGGAAATAATCGCCATCGCCCTCATGCATTTGGCCGGTAAAATAACAAAATTTAAATTCACCGATTGGCACGGACGGACACCAAAGCACAAAAATTGGTGGGATTTGTTCGTTGAGGATATTTCTCTCGATTTAATCGAAGGTAATTAATAATAATGGTTTAGTGATTTATCTTATAATTTCCCATTTAATTTAGACATTTGCCATCAAGTGCTTGATGTTTGTGAAATTCCGAATCCAAAAGGAGCAACTAAACCACAAGTACCACCTGTTGGTTTACCGCCGCCCGCTGTAAAACAGTTACCGTTTCCTCCACAAATGCAGCAACCAAATTCTTCAAACGTAAGATCACAAGAACTAATAATTAAAATTAATTTCAAAGTTATTAATTGATTATTAATTTTTTAATATTTAGGTTCCATTTGAAGCATATCAAGCGAATCCTTACAACCCGTACGGAAATCTTCCGTACCCACAGGTAAATTTAATTAATTTCTTTTCCCACTTCAAAAACCTTAAATTTATTTTATTTTTTTTAAAAGACGCCGCCCGGTCTTCCAGCCCAGATGGAAAAACCGAAACCAGAACACCCGCAAAAAAAGATGCGCCCAAATCCGATTCCGGTTGAAAATATGCCACCAATGGTTCCACCTCCGTACAACTACGTGCCAAACGAAAACTATGCTCAATACACGAACCCACCTCCACCTGTGATGCAGGGATACCACGGCCCACCGCCCTCTCTGCAACACTCTTACTCTGATTCTAGTCAGTTTCAGGGAAATTACAACTCAGGATATCAGAATTATCAACAACCATCAGGACAACAACTTTACTACAACCACAACGTTCCTCCGCCGCCGGTTCCTTATCAAGGGTATCAGGAAACGACTTATCCGCCGGGTACCAGTGCACCCACACTACCTCCCGGTCCTCCTGGATATCCCCCGCCTCCGAGATATCCGGCGTCGAGTTACTCGATGGGACAACAAAATTCTCCAAACGTTGCTCAGGGTCATATGCAAAATTGGGGTATTTAAGAAATGTAAAGTATTTTTTTATGTTTGTAAAATATTAACAAATAAGTTAATAAAAGTTATTTTTGTCGTGTGTTTAGAAAGCGAAACTTTTTTTTATTGCATTTCGTTTTATTACTGGAATAGATCTTGAAAAGTTTTTACGCATGCATACGAATCTTTCAACAAAATTTGCATAAATTTCTACTAAATTAATGGCATAGAGGTAATGTAATTGGAAGACCTAACATTCTTAACGTCCCAATACAGATTTGATATGCATTAATCGCTACACGTATCCACAAACATTCGAATTCAATTTCTCAACATTTATAAAAGGAAAAATCAGCTAAAATTATTAGTATTTTTAATTGCTGAATTTTAAAACAGATGAAACTTGACAATAAAATTTGTATGGCACGATTTGAACAGATTAAAACATTATAAATTACACTTCGCTCACCATCACCCGAAAATTAGTCCCAACAAAACGATTTTTTTGATTATAAAAGTAAAATCACACTCGGGAATGTGTACAAACTGATCACTATACATAAAAAAATATACAAATCTTGTTTAATTATGACGAGCCAGTTTGAGACTGAGAATTCATTCCTTGCTGCACGATATTGAGCAACATATCAGAGTACTGTTGTAACAAACTCGACATCGCTTCGCCGCCTCCAGGCAATTCGGAAGGAATATTCTTTCCGGCTGTCACTTGTACCAGATCAGGACGTTCGTTTGATGAAGTTGGCCGGATTAACCTCAATGTGTCTTGAGCTTGGTTCACTGCTTGACATATGGAATTGAGCATAATTTGTCTCTCGGCATCTGTTAAATCGTTATCCATCGATATCTTTAAAAAAATATTAAAATAAATTCATTGAAAAATTTCAAATAAAAATGCATTTACCCTTTTATGCAACTGCAGAATATTATCCGCTGCCAATTTCAAGTCTTCGCCTGTAGATTCGCATAATTCGTGTGTCACTTAAAAAAAATAACAAAAAAATAAATAAAAATCAATCAATTAAATCTCAATACTTACATGGTGAATTCAGAACATCTCGAGCCGGTATTTTATCATCTTTAACCGGAAGTTCTTCGGGACTCTTCTTCAACGATTCATCAGTTGAATTAGTTTTAGCCGGGATTACTATTGCTTTTCTCGAAATAATTGAAGTCGTAGCCGGTTTCTTCAACTGCACTTCGTGTTTACTCGTCTTCACCGTCGAATTCGGTAGCGAAAATGTCATTCTACTCAAATCTCGTTCGCTCTTCCATTTCCCAGAGCTCAGCGACGTTCTCTCGTTGGTCCCGTTTCTTGCTGAATTCAATGGTCGAGAATTTCGAACTCTTCCTCGATCCATGCTCGTGCTTCTCGCTCGCAAGGACATCGGTTCCATTGACCCGTCGACGGGCGAAATGTCGCCCGAAGAGGTACCTGAATCTGCATTTTCCAAATTCTTTCTGGCAGTGACCAAGTTCGAACTGGATGCAGATTTAGGCAACCCGAGTGGAAGTTCCTTTTGTTGATTCGGTTTAATTTTATTTTTCGAACTAATTGTCGGTCGCAAGATCCTCGAATCTTCGTCCCCGACTCCTACGAGTGTGGTCATCGACGAGCACCGCGACACTTTCGAGGGATCACTGACATTGTTCGTGTGCGCAGAAGTTCTTCGCAGTGGTCCGCCGAAGCTCGGTGTTCGATTCGGAACTGAAAATTTGAAAAAAATAATAATAAAAGTTTACAAAAAAAATTTTGAAAAAAATAATAAAATTCTGAGCAGAAGGGCTTATATGCGAAATAAACAATATTCGAACTACCATTCGGTCGGGGAGGAAGGAGCCTTCTAAACGATTTCGAAGGCGATAGATCGGTCATAGATGATGCTCGCCGTATAGTTTCACTCACATCTGGAAAAAAACAGGTGCATGCAAACTCAAACACAAAAAAATAAAAATTATAAATGATCACCACCACCTTCATGCCGATTAAAAATAAATAAAAACGAAAAATAAAAGCAGCAAAGCGAATTTCACGAGGGTCACAGTCACACCCCGTTATAACGAAACGCTTGAAAACGAGAAATAATTTTCGTTATAACAAATTTACAAAATAATTTTCCAAATTAATTTTTTTTTCTTTTTTCGTAAAATTTTTTTGTGCAAAATATTGAGTTTATTTTGGGATCGTTTCGCTGTAACGAGGTTCGACTGAACAAAATGACATACGAGGAACTGTTAGTACCTGATTCACATTTTGACGGCAACACTTGATTAACGCTCACTTTCTTAGCTAAAGGTTGCCTAGAAGTCTTTTCTTTCACGTTAGACATGAGGTTTTTGCGACAAGGTGACGTGGGTCTTTTACCACCACCAGAAACAGACGCATCTCGTTTGTTAGTTGAGACGCGTTGACGTGGAAGTGAGTTAGTACAAGACGACGAACATGAAGATGAAGGATTATCATCTTCCTGATTTAAAATAGTACTAGGCTTTGATTCGTTACCGGTACCACTTAAATCAGGCATCGAGTTTGCGAGAGTGGCTGCTGTTGACAGCGATGCCATACCTTTGTTCACTGCACTTGATCTAGAATTGTCTTTTTCCGGGATTATGCGAGTTAAATCGGATATGCTTTTGCTGTTGTTTAAACTCGCTTTCCATCCAATCTGGAAGTAATTGATGGATTAGTTGTTTGTTTGATTTGAGTGAGTTGTGTGGGGTTACAGTATCGAGTTTTCTTCTTGTTTCTTCCATACGTTTCATCGTTTCGAGTCTTTTGGGACTTGGAGGAACCTCTCTGCCTTGCTTTTTACCCGTGCTAAGTTTCCTGAAAACAGAAATTGAAAAAGTTATAGAGTAACAGCAAACTATTAAGACTAAAATTGTAAAGGTGTAGAAGCTAAAGATAAAAGCAAAAAAAAGTTTAAAAAAGTAAAAAATGAGGAAAAAGAAAGAGAAAAAGAATTGAAAACAAAAAATCATAACAAATAAATATATATTCAAATAAAACATTAAACACACCGTGTTGTCGGCTGAGATTTCGACAAATACCGAGCCGTAATACTCGATCTATTATCATTATTTTCTCCATCCTGATGAGACCCCTCCAAGTTCTCAAAATTATTTTTCATAAATTTCTCTCTTTGTCCAACCCTATCCAGACTTTCGGTGCTCATGCTGAACATGTTCAGCACATTCTGATCAACGTTGATCGGCGTCGTCGCTTCTTCATCCTCTTCCGAATCAGTCGACCGAACCGCTAAAATAATTAAAAAAACATTAATAAAACCAATTTCTCCTATGAACTAGATAATTAAAAATCCATACTTCCTGCAATTTGCAAAATTGGTATATCAGTCGGTCGCTCCGCTTTCATTTTTTTGTTTCTTCTATGAGCTTCCCGTAAGTCCTCAGGATTTGTATTGCACACTTTAAAATCACTATAAAAAAAAATAAAAAAATAAAATAAAATAAAATATTGCAAAATATTTTTGAAATATAGTTCAGTGGTACAAACCCATTAACTGAATGTGAATCATCATCTAATGGTGGGTAATAAATGACTTCCTGCAAGTCTGGTTCGGTCGATTCGGTCTCATCGTCCGCGACACCTCCATCTTGCTCCAAGTCAAAATCATCGAGGGTTAAGCTACTCGAATCTGTTGGATGGCGAGATCGGAATGGTGAGGGTTCCCCACTTCCGCGTTTTGTGGTGACCAATCCCAAAGGCGACTGTGATCAAATTCACAAAAATTATAAAAATTAAAAAAAATTTCAATAATTTTCTAAAAATTAAAAAAAATTCAATTTTTACTTCTGATCGCATGTTTTCCGTTCGTGTTCGACTGAAAATTCCAGACGATTGTTCAAAATCTGAATTGTTTCGGTCGTGATAATCAAAACGTTCAGTGTCGTAAAATTCGTTTTGTTGACTTTCATTATCTGCAATAACAATCGAACAAAATTTACAATTTAAAAAAATTATTAATTAAAAAAAAAAAAAAAAAATCCGACCTATGTGATGTGGAAAAGAAATAATTTCTCCAGAGGTATAAACAGTTTTAACATTAATTCCGTGTGGATCAATCCTTTGAGCCCAACGGCCTTTAGGTTGAGCAACATTGGGTTCTTTCCCAACATCATTTAACGCTGCATCCTCAGCAATCTTTAAAAAAAAATATATAAAAAAATTATTTTAAAAAATATTTAAAACATCGAAAAATTACTTGTTTTTTTGCCCAAAGTGGCAGAGGTCCAACGCTAAACCTGTACGAAAGATCATCATCGTCATTTCCATTGTGTTCGTCAAAATTAAACTCTCTCGCTGGAATCAGTGGTCGGGGACTCTCAAATACACTTCTTCGTGCACTAAATAAATTTTAAAAAATCATCAATAAAAAAATGTAAATTAAAAAAAATAAATTACCTGACTAAACCCTGTTTGGCTTTTCCGATATTTTTCATCTGCGATTTGTGAACATGTATGGAATGTGTCATTTCAGGCGGCAATCTCCATACAAATATACACCTAAAATCACAAATATATCATCAATTACAAATTTTACCGTAAAACATCAAAATTCAATTACCCATCGCCCGATACAGATATCAGTTGTTTGCCATCGTTGGTAAACCGTAATCCCGTGACTACCTCCGAGTGACCAAACATTGTCGCGATGCAATCGCCAGAGTAAAAATCATAAATCGATAAATTTTTGTCGGTCGAGCTCGTGGCGACGTATAAACCAGAATTATCCAAGACGACCTTCAAAATTAAAAAAATTAATACAATTTTTCATTTCATTTTAATAAAATTTACTTTTATGAGTGTTCCATCGTCGCTCTGCGAGCCCTTAAAAGTCCGGCTGTGCTTTCCATTATTGACATTGTACACTCGTACATTCCGATCTTGACAAGCAGTGAAAATTTGTTTCGAGCTTTTATCTATGTCCATATCGTACGGTGTCGTTTTGACCACTATGTGATGGTTACGCGTAAATTGTAAATTAGGAGTCTGAAAAAAAAAATTAAAAAATTAAAATTCGTTTCGATTTAACCCGTTTTACTCGTTTCATTCTTACAAATTGCGCGCCACGAAAAATAATCGATCTATCAGCACCGCAACTGATCATTTGAAAATTATCGAATTGCTGTACAAATCGAACTGCAGTTATTGATGAGGAATGGTCGTCTAATGTTTGTACAAAACTATAACCACGATTTACGTCAAACACGTGGATTAAGCGATCTCGACTTGCTGACGCTAAGTATCTCCGATCTAAAAAAAAAATTTAAAATAAATTATTATTTTTAAATTTAAAAAAAAGTAATAATTTACTTGGCTCCGGTTTTGAAAATTCTAAACACAACACTTCTGCATCGTGAGCTTCAATTTTTATCACCAATTGCATAAATTGAAGATCGTATATTCTGTTTGATTAAAATAAATAAAATAAATTTCAAAAACTTAATATTTTTTATAAATTTTTCACCGTATATTTCCTGATCGATCACCGGACGCCAAATGAGTGCCATCAGGACTAATTTGAATACAGCGCACTCCATTACGTCCATCGTAAGTTGTTTCTCCTTTATCGTTACTACCTAATGTTCGGTCGTTTTCGCAAATATGAGCTAATGATTCGTCGATGTAAAGAAGTTTTAGAAGTTCCTATATTAAAAAAAATTTTATATAAATAAATTTCATATTACAATTGATTTATTATTATAATACGTACAGAACTATAAACATTTCGTTTAAAACTCGAATTCTGTGTCGAATTTGAATCGAGGTTCCAAATTCGAATCGTATCGTCGCTAGAACACGTGACAAAGCTACCAGGAGGTAAATAATCGAGCGATTCTTCAGGGTACATCTGTAATTAGGAGAAAAAAAATTAATTAAAAATTTTTTTATAGTTGTTTTTAAAAAAATTTATTTTTACCTCAACACCCCAAATAGTTGCAGAATGATATAAAAATGAATGAGATTTTCCTACTTTCCTAATGTCCTTAATATCCCACACATACATACTATGATCATTATAAATGCAAGTAACTTTTCGATTAACTTCATCTAGAGTAATGGCAACTGAATCTGGAAATTTGGCACCTGCTGGATGAGACCCCATATGCCTATAACAAAAAAATCGAATTTAGTTGATGATGAATTCAAATTAATTTTGCAGTGGACGCCATTTATTGTAATCACTGTTAATATTATTACCTTTAAAAGGATGACAGTTTAGGAATTTACTTTTGGTGTTAAAGTAGGTAAAGTGAAAATTTATCAAAAATAAACCAAAAATGGTCAAAAAATCGCATTATGGATGAATAAGACTAAAAAAGTCCAAAATGGACCAAAATTGGTGTAAAAGTCACTTTTTTGAACTCAAAAACTAAATTTGGTCAAACATTTTCAGATTTTCAATTTTTATACATAAAGTAATTGATTTTAACAATAACACTAAAAATCTCTATTGAATATTTCATCAGTTATTGTTATCAGTGATCACATTGAACAACATCCACTATGCATTTCGATTACGTACGCAATTGTTAGACTTTTGGCAATATCAGCACCAAGAAAATGAGTTCTAGGCAAAGTGGTTATATATTCCATAGTATACGGACTAAAACAACGAACAATCCCATCGGCGCATCCAATAAAAATATATTCTAATCCTACACTCAAACAATTAGCATTTGCCTAAAAAAATAAAAAATAAAATAAAACCTCGTCTTTAAAAAAAAAAAAAAACTCAACAAACATACTCTCAATTCCACCCATTTATCCAACAATCGTCTACTATTAAACTCGCACAATAATCCCGATTTCGTGATTGCAAAAGTACTATCGGCCACATCACCACACCCACAGGCGACATCGCAGAAATAATTGTTCCTCTGTTCACCGAGAATAGCTGACCGACCCATGAGTGGAACTGGTTCCTTGTACTGTAAATAAAACAATAATTAAAACGACAAACTTAAGTTTGACATTTGAATGATGCGATTGTAAATTCCCATCAATTCAAACCCTATAATTAAACTTACCTTTGTGGATCGACAATATTCGAGGTACCAAAACTTGACATGTCGATTACCGACCGTGACGAAGTAGCCGCCATCTTCGGAAAACGCGACGGCTTTTACCTGGAAACGAAATAGGAAGTGATTTGGTTTTAATTGTCCTTGACAAATTTTATTTCAAACTTCACCTTTGATGATACTTTATTCGAAGCGACTTTGATGTTGTTGCGCCAATCCCAGACGTTTACTATCATGTCATGTTGTGAACCGACGGAAACGACGTATTTCAGATTGGGTGAAAATGCCTATTTTTTAAAAGAAAAGAATTTTAAAAAAAAAGAAAAGTAACGAGTTACTTTCGTAGGGAAGTAATAATAATGAGTTTAAAAAAAAATTTTGTGTGTAATTGTAACAAAAAATAATAAAAACAGAATTTTTACACTTGAAATTCAGATTTTAACATCTAAAATTTTAATACTGGTAGAAAAATAAAATAAAATAATATTTTTAATATTAATTTAATATAAGAATGAAATTATATACAATTTATTTATTTTTTTTTTTTTAAAAACTTTAAAGGTGAATAAATGTAAGTTTTCAAGTAATGAGTTGCTTTATTCAACTGTTATAAGTTACTTTTTTTAAAAATGTAATGCCAGAATAACAATTACATTTCTAAAAAAATAACTGCTCAAGTAGTAAAACAAGTTGAAAAATCAATCTTCAGAAAATATTAATCTTGTCACACTTTTTCAACGTTTTTTTCGATGTTTTTCAACGTTAGACGTTGATTTTTGATAAAAATAAACTAAAATTCAACGTTAGACGTTGATTTTTGATAAAAATAAACTAAAATTCAACGTTAGACGTTGATTTTTGATAAAAATAAACTAAAATTCAACAATAATTCAACATTGATTTTTTAACATTGTTTTATGACATTGATTTGAATTTTATTTTCAACTGAAAATTTCAACCAAATTTTACTACTTGAAATGCAACGAAGACGAATTCCGAAAAAAGCAACTTTTCCAAAACTTTTTTCCCCCAAAAATTTTCCTTAATTTAACAGACATAAATCACAAACCACGCAATTAATTCCAAATTTGTGTCCCGAGAACTCGGCAACTTGCACTCGTTCGTGGATATCCCAAACTCGTACATGTGGTTGATGGCCGCACTAAAAAGTAATTTAAAAACATTAATTTTTCTTCTTTTTTTTAATTGGAATTTGTGAATGAACTTTGAACAAGACGTGAATTTTAAATACAAAAACGAGGGTATCGAGTGTTAAGTACCTCTCCCGTGACTATGTGCCTGCCATCTAAGGAAATTGCTAATGTTGTTATGGTTTTTCGAGACGCATTCAGAATGTGGGTCTGTTTGTTCTTGCGTGGATTGTAAATGATGATAACACATCTGCAATTAAAGTTACATTATTAATTTAATCAGAGTGGCTAAACTGTGACTTGTATACAAAGTAAAGATCAGAGAAAAATCAGTCACTACTCGCTACATAAACTCAAAAATGAAGTTAGTTTTGAACAGTTCATTGTCCAGTAGTTTTTTAATACTCACCAATTTTGTGGTACAGTAAATGTTAATATCGTATTTCATCGATTTTAAGACGCACTTTTTTGACGTGATACCACCTCCAAAATTGGGGGTGCGTCTTAGATTCGATGCATTTTACAATGGAAATTAGAATTTTTTTTCCATTTTTATAACAAGGAAAATTAGGGTGCATCTTAGAATCGATAGCATCTTAGAATCAATGAAATACGGTAATGTTAACTAATACAAATTTTTTTTAAAAGAGTAACTTATAATTCAATGGAATAAAATTCAAAATAATTCAATTTTTGAATATAAGTATTGTTTTGAATTGATTAAACAAATTTACAATACATTTGTACAAGAAATTAACTTAATGAAATTGTTTGGTAGTTGTTCTGTTCACAACATCAAAAATTGTGTAGAAAAAAAAAACTACTTAAATTTTACTAAATTTTTAAAAAACTAAAACTACATATTTTTTTTCTGGAATTAAACTTGAAACAAAAGAATATTTTAAAAAAGAAAAAAAAAACCATAAAAAGCCTGTTTTTATGCAGATTTCTTAATTACTTTACAGATTTTTTTAAATGTTTTAAGTGCATTTCCTGCAGATTTTATAATTGAGAACAAAACTTTCCTCCAGCTTTTATAAATACTTTAAACAAGTGCAACAAAACTCTCTAACATATTTCAAAAAAATTAATTTTTTTTAAAAGTTTAATTCCAGAAAATTTGCAATTTTACTTCCAAAAATTTAGTAAAATTAAAACAAATTTTTTAAATATTTTAATGGAATTTCTTTACCAGCTCCCAGCTCCAAAATACCATTCATGGCTTACTTATTCAACAGCTGTAGCCACTGTTACAATTTCCACTAAAAGTAGTATTAAGTATTCAACAAGCAATTACTGTACTTAAATAATTCAGTGAACCTTTAATCAAATTAATTCAACATTAACAAATTGCTAATTTTCAACTAATAAATAAATTAAAATTCAATATAAAAAACTACATTCCACTAAAATCCAGAATACTTTCTTCCACTTTGAATCTGATAGTTCAAAACATTACTGAATAAATAATTAGTGCATTAATTAAAAGTTCATTGACACATGATAAACAAAACCTGTTTAAACACTCATTCATTTTTTCCTATATATAAAACACCTGACTTTGAACTAATTTACACTCATTACACAATCAAATGATAAAAATTCTTTTCTGCCTTAGAAAGAATAGAATTCAGGTAAGAAGGCTTAATACCATAAGAAAGGGTCTTAATTACACAGTAATTCCACTTTTTAGCACATAATAATGAGAATGGAAACTCATTTTCCCTCTTAAACTTTCTCTTACATCATAAAAAAAGTTGAAAACAACTTTTCTTCGGAAGATTTAAAAGAAAATTATTTTTTCAAAAAATAAACAGGAAGTGAGCTAGTCGTTTCAGTGCCAAGTACATTATGTACAAATTATAACAATAGTAGAACCCCCATTATAACGAATTTGATGAATAATTTTATTAAAACAAGTTTTTTTCTAAGCATAATTTGTTATGCTTTTATGCTGTATCTTATAGCATAGTTGCGAAGTGATATTTTAACGAAATTATTTAGGTATAATTAACATTTACTAATCTAAAAATCAAGTTATTAACCGACAACATTGTGTCATTAGTTACTTTTCAGACATCTCGAAGCTTCCCACGACGAAAATGTGAACTTGGAACGTAAAAACTCGTTATAACGAAAAAATTTCAACTAAGTAGTTCGTAATAGCTGGGTTTTCGTTATAGCGAGTTTTGTTGTTACGAGGAATGGGGGAAAGTTACTTTCTAAAAGTAACTAAGTTAAGTTATAGTTACTTTATCAGAAAATATAACTAAGTTCAGTTAGAAGTTATTTTTCGTAATAAAATAACAAAAATAACTAAGTTCAGTTTAGTTAAAAGTTACTTTAAATAATTTAACTTTAAATTATTTTTCAGTTACTTTAAGAATTTCTATTAAAATTTCTACTTTTTAATAGAAAGTATCTAAAATTTTTTAAAAAAAAATTCAAAATAAATTTCAAAATAATTTTTTTCCTTTATATTATTAAATAAAATCATTCTTTTTCAAAAACAACTGATACTAAAAATTCTGATTATAGATATTTTACTTCACCTAATAAAAAAGTAACTGAAGTAACTTGAGTAACTTTGGTGTAATTATTCTTTTAAAAAAATAACTAAGTTCAGTTACAAGTTACTTTTTAAAAAAAAATAATTTGTAGTTACTGAAGTTACTACAAAAAACTGACTTACGCATTCCTGGTTGTAACATGGGAAATAAATCCGAGATCTTGGATCGTTTCGTTATAACGGGGTTCGACTGTATATTATATTAATTTTATTTATATTTTTTTTATAAAGAAACATTGATCTAGTTAAGAAATGCATCTAATCACATGGTCAATCAAGATGAAAATTATCAAGGATTTTTATTATAGATGAGACTGAAGGTGAGAGAGAACTTTCAAGTCATTAATTATATTAATTATACCTGACAAACATGAAGGTTAAGATATCAATTGACTTTTATTTTGGAATTTTAAAAATTTAAAATATAAAAAAAAAAAATATCAATAAATTTTTTTTTGTTCTTGAAGGTCGAATTTATTTTAAGTAAATAAAAGAGTAAAAGTGAAAGGGCAAAGCCTGAAAATTTGATTTGTTTGGGAGTATTAAAAACGTAATAACTTTATACTCCGAGGAGCACATCACGTTTTGGCAAACGAAAGGTCAGGTTGAAGTCGAGAGTGGACGGGAACCACTTCAAAGGCCATCACAACAAGGAAGTAGCATGAAAATCAACAGTTTGCAGTAATTTTTTTAAATTTTTTTTCTAAATTTTTTTTAAATTTTTTAAATTTTTCTCTTTTTGTTGCTCACCTCCTTTTTTGTACATGATTACATCCATCTCAATTATCATAATTGACATTTTTCTACTCAAAGTTAAACGAAGAAAAAGTTTTCCTCTTAAATTTAAAAAAAAAATTCTTTTCCTTTAAATAGTTTTCGGAATTTTACTACAAAAAGTTAAAATATAAATATTTCATAAAGGTCATTTAATGGTCAGCTGATCCTAACGTTTAATTTAATGGACTATTGTGCTAGAATCTGATGTCCAGTTCCCGATTAAAGTTGATTCAACATTAAAATGTCATTTAAAAAACATTATTTCAACATTTAACGTTAAATTAACATTTACATAATATTTATTTAACATTATTTAAAAAATATTAAATAAATATTGTCATATAAACAATAAAAACAACATCTAGAATTGAACGTTACAAACTTACGATAGATTCAACGTTCACTCAACATTGAATCAACATTAAATGTTGAAATAATATTTTATTAAATGACATTTTTAACATCGACTCAGCATATCTTGTAAAATTAACATTTGATCAACATTAAAATAAAATTATTTGGTTTATTTGAATTTTTGTGAAATTTAAGGATCAATATCCTTCAAATATTTCTTCGCATTTAAACGTAAATGATTTTCACGCTTAGATGGGCTGTGGTTAAATTCAGTGCGCGTTAAGGTTAAGTAGACACGATACAAGGGCAATGATCATCGCCGAGATCGTGGAAATATTTTAGTAAAAGAATAGCCGTGGCTTATTATATAGTTTGTTTAGCGGTTAGATGGTTGATATGCGTATCGTGTATGGAAAGAAGGCTATATTTCTGGTTTTGTCGCATTGAAAAATGAATATGTGAATTATTTTAGTCTGGTTTGAAGTCGTGATTTAAGTATGTACTCTGTATGAACTTTCACGAGTTGTTTGGTTGTGTTTGGTAGTAGGTTGTTGATTTAAAGTAACCGGGGGTGGGGAAGGTTAGGTTTTTTTTTAAAGTTGTGTTTTGGTGTGATTTTTGTCAAGGATTATAGTGATTTGAATGGTTTTATAGAAGATATGAATGAATTTTGATAAGTTTTTTGGAAAGTCAGTGAAATCTTAATGAATTTATTTGATTTCATCGAGATTTGAATGGATTTCATTGAGATATGAATGAATTTCATTGAGTTTTGAATGAATTTCATTGAGATTTGAATGAATTTCATTGAGATTTGAATGAATTTCATTGAGATTTGAATGAATTTCATCGAGATTTGAATGAATTTTATCAAAATTTGAATAAATGTATAGAAAAATCCTTTTAAATCAAATTCATCATGATTTCCTCAAAATTTTAAGAATCTCAACAAGACTTCACTAAATTTCTTGGAAATCCATTGAAGTCAATGAAGATTTTAAAAAGTTTTAACTAGATTTCAATGACTTTCATCAAGACTTGAATGGATTTCATCAACATCTTAATAAATTTCATCAAGATGTCAATGACTTTCAATAAATTTCTAGAAAGTCCATTGAAATCTTCATGAATTTATTTGATTTCAATAAGATTTCAAGAGATTTCAAGGAATGCCATCAAGATTTCAAGAGATTTCAGGGAATGCCATCAAGATTTCAAGAGATTTCAGGGATTTCATCAAGATTTCAAGAGATTTCAGGAAATTTCAACAAGATGTCCATAAATTTCTTAGAAATCCATTGATTTCAATGACTTTCATCAAGATTCAATGACTTTCTTAGAGATTCATCAAAACCTTTTGACATTTCCAAGAATTTCAACAAGACTTCACAAAGTTCTCAGAAATCCAAACTTCTTTCACACAATTTCACAGAAGTTCAACCTCACTTCAATCACAATCAACTTTAACGAACCTCATCAAAATCCCACAAAACCACACATCAAAACTTCCAAACAAAACAACCAAAACATTCATTTGACCGCAAAACGAGCTTCCAACGCTTAAACAACAGTTACAAACAGCAATCAAACAAGGCGTGGACAAATCACATCGTTGCCCACTGGAATTCCAGTGCCTTATTTTGGCCAAACTCGTATAATCACGCTCAAACACAACAGTATTCACTGTCAAATTGAAACATGACTTTAAATAAATGATTAAGCGAGGCCAACTTGATGGCAAGGATATTTCAGATAGCAACGTTACATTTTTTTCTCCTTTGCAGGTCAAACGATTGTCAAGGGTTGAGATACTTTTTTTCTTTTCAAACGATGAACTGATCAAATCACATAACCCATTTTCCCACACATTCTTTTGAATCTTTACATTCTACAAACCATCACCTGTGAAAAAACAAAGGATATTTCAGATAAGGAGGGAAAAAACAATCATTTCTTTACCCTGCCGGATACACAATCAATCCAGTGTTCGGTTCGCAATCCAACGCCGCATTACTACTCACGGTGTGGCCGAGTATTTTTTCGAGTTTCACCTGAAAATACGAAAAATAAATCAAAAACTCATCAAAACATTAAAAAGTTGTCGTAATTCTATATTTAGACACTATTTAGTACTCGGCAAGTCCTCGTTCTGACAAGTAAACACAAAATTTATGAGAAAACCCAGATTTTTTTTATACTTTCCGTTTGTTCAAAACGGAACCACCGTTTAGAGTTTTCTCGTGTTAACGGCGAAATGTAATCAAAAACTCTTCAAAACATTAAAAAATAGCCATAATTCTATACTTAGACACCATTTAGTACTTAGTAAGTCCTCATTCTGACAAATAAACAGAAAATTTACCGCGGTTTATTTTTAAAAATTTCCATTTACTCAACCACCATTTACAGTTTCCCATCGTTCGCGTTAACTGCAAAATTCAAATAAAAAACTCTCCAAAACACTACAAAACAACATTAATTCCACATTTAGACTCTATTTAGGCCTCAGCAGTCCTCGTTCTAACAAATAAACAAAAAATTTACGACAAAACCCGCGGGATATTTTTTACTTTCCGTTTGTTCAAACAGAACCACTACTTCGAGTTTCCCACCGTTTGCTGACGGCAAAGGTGAATTACTTAACGAGATCCTAAGTTTCCTTTTATAAAAAAAAGGACAAAGTAAGTTTAATTTGACCTAAAAAAAAATTTTCTCATTTTGAAAAATTAAATTTAAGTCACGGCGCTCTACTCTGATTCTTAACTATTATGGGATTTCATTTGTACCGCA
Organism: Stenotaenia linearis; assembly: GCA_034700445.1. Classification (NCBI taxonomy): domain Eukaryota; kingdom Metazoa; phylum Arthropoda; class Chilopoda; order Geophilomorpha; family Geophilidae; genus Stenotaenia; species Stenotaenia linearis. Next base: position 27,979 of record JAQIXT010000316.1, read on the forward strand.
GGAATTTGATATTTCACTTCGGCCTTCAACTTATTTGGTATTCAGAACTGGAAATATTTAATTTATTTAAGGCACTGCGAAGAATAGAAGGTAAAGATGAGGTTAAGAAATGATCCTTGAGTGAATTTTATCGTTTTATAAAATCAAATAACCTTCGATTCAATCGCATTCGTCCCAGCTCATTTTATTCAATATAAAATGAAATAAAAAGAATTTTATGGTAATTATGCGAGAAGATCACGGTCATTCCAGTAGTTACATAACGGAGGAAAAAATTAGCGATTTCTTAATTCAGGAAGAATTCAATTTTTTTTTTAATTTGAAAATAATTCTTTAACAAGATAATAGCGCCATTAGTTTGCAGTTACAAAATGTATTCGACATAGTTAAAGACTTGTAATATAGTAGTCAGTGCTATAAACAATGAAAATATCTAGTATTACAAAATTAAATAGTCAAATGGAATATTTTCCTCATAAAAATAATAGTTTTTGCGAAAAACAAAACTTATGTCTTATAACTTATAAATTCGACTTATAATTAACGTAGAATTTAGATATAAGACATAAGTTTTGTTTTCCGAAAACTCCTTGATTTAATGTATTGTCTTCCCTTAAATCCAGACATACTGAAACCCTGACAGTCCATAAACTGGATGTAATTCTTAGTCCTTGTCGAAAGACATTGAAATCCGGACACAGGACGCTTTATATCCGTCCAAACCAGCAAAATTCATTGAAATTAATCCCTGAAATCTGGACATGTTTGGATTTTACGAAGGACTTTCATGCACATCTTTAATTAAATTATCGAAACAAATTTTATAAAAAATCTAAACTTTGTTTTTGTGCATAATTTTATAATTTGTATAATTTTAATTTTAACCCTGGTCCAGATTTAAGCATCTCTGCATTTCAGTTTTTGCTATGTCCAGATTTGGTTAAGAACACTACACTGCAGTGTGCACATGTGCACAAAAAATTATAATTATAATGTTATAAAAACATTATAAACAATTCAGGTTAACTTAGAGGTGAGCTAAAATTACCTTTAATTACACAGGTTAAACTGAGATTAAACTGATATCAGTATTAACCACTATTAACTCAACTTTATTTTTTTTTAAACCTTTGAAAACACACCATCCCAAACCTCTAACTACCCAAGGTTGCAGTACCAAACGGACAACACAGGTGTTTTCCATCCAGACTCCACCTAAACCATCAATATTCAGTGTGGGTGTCAAAAACATTTTTCTCCATTTCATTTATAACATAATTAACCAGTTTACATTCACACTCCAATTAAACACAACTCAAACCACAAATTAAATTTTTCAAAAAAAAAAACTGAAAAAATCAAAAAAATCAAACAAGTCCAAAAAAAAATTTAAAAAATTAAAAAAATTTCCAAAAAATTCTTACCGGTCTATATTTCATCTGCACGCCATTTCCACCAGTATAAACACTTTTAAACATCTTAAACCTATAATCCCATTTTTCCGAAAAACCGAATGTCGCTTTACAAATCCAACCTCGTCTGCTGTTTCCCTTTTACAAATGCAATGTTGAACTGCGTGACTGCTTAGCTGGGTCTGCCTCTGCACAATGCCCACAGGCTTTTAGCCTCCAAAAGGGTTAAACGTTGAATTCTCCAATAAAAACATTTAATTTAAATAGGGTTGGGTTGAATTGGATCTAACAGGTGTGCGACTTTCTTGTAAATAAAGGGTTAAAACACATTTGTGTTCAATTTATTTTATAAATATTTTATTTTCGGTTCAAGTTCAAGATATCTGGTCATCTTTCTCAACTGACACGTGTCAAAATAAAGGAAAAGTTAAAGCTGATTTATTGAGTAATTTAAATACTTATCTTTTATTGTGATGGAACATGACCTTTTTTTTTTTTTTAAAAAAATTTTTTCTTTTTAGAAAAATTTTTTGAAAAATTTTTTAATAATAAAAAATATAATATTCTTAAATGCATTGTTTGTATTCTCTGACCTCTCTCTTTGCTTCCTGTTGAGCAATGTCCATTGAGTCAATCTGTTTTTAGTATTTCTTTGGTTTCTTTTTATTTATCCCTGACCTAGACATGCACCAAAGCAGTTTTGGACTTTTATTGATGGTTTTGTAACTCTTGGGATTGCAATTGAGTTGGGGGAATGGAAATTAAGCCTAAAAGTTTGTTATGAAAATCTTGAAATTCCTAGAAAGGTGTTAATGGTCCCTCCCATGGTGCAATTCATGTGACTGCAATTAAGCCTTTAAAAGGAAAAATGATTTAATAGCTTTTTAGAGAATATTGTGGTTTACCAAATGCTCAATGGGTGGTATGAATAAAGTAAGCGAAAGCTCCGAACTTCTTGTTATTGAAGTAATGTAATTTTCAAAGCATTCGCTGAAAGTTTAGCGTAAGTTCTTATGAATGAAGAAATATTTCAAGTAAATGTTTCAAATTTTTGAGCTTGTTCATCATTAGCTTTGAAAATTTTGAGTATTTACTACTTAAATTTATTTATTCAATATTACTTTAATTGTAAGCTAAAACTTTGAAAATTAATTTAAAATATTTATAAAATTGTGTGCCAGATCAAATAATTAGCACTAAAACATAATTTATAGTATTTAAATAACAGTAGAGAGTTTGCGAAAAACAAAATTTATGTCTTATAACTTATAAATTCCATGTTAAATATAAATTAGATTTATAAATTCAATGCTAATTATACTGTAAGTTATGAGACATAAGTGTTTCGTTCTCCATAAACTCTATTAAGTTGGAACTTTTGCTCATTTTTATCCAAACTTTGTCATGTGATTAAATTTTGTAAATTGAGTATTTGTTTAAACCCAAATTGAGTGAGGACTTAACCCTAAAGTTTATTTATCAAATCCTGAATTTCCCAGAAAGGTGATAATGGTACCTCCCATGGTGCAATTCATATATGGGTGCAATTAAGCCTTATAAAGGATAACAAATGTTTTAATCTTGATTTTATTTATTTTATTTTTTTTAGATATGTAATTGGTATCACTGGTCTAGTAATCTTTGATAACACTATTTCATTTTATTTTTTATTTGTTTATTTTTTTAAAGATAAAAATTGATTAAAATTGTGTAAACTTTAAATTTTAAATTAGTTTAAAATCTTTTGTTCTATTAAAGGCATTAACCCTTTAGGTACAGATAAGCGACCTTGACAAATATAGATATACAAAGACCAACTGTCTGGTAAAACTTTCCTCCAGCTATTAATTCACTGGTTTCCAAGGCAATTTTAATCCATATTCATTATTTATGCACGCAAGTAATAGGCCTAACTCCTTGTATCTACTGCCAACGCAAGTAGCTAATAACCATAATTGAATTTGAAATAATTTGGTAATTGTATAACAAATAAAAAAATTATATACATAAGTTGACATTTAAATGATAAAAATTGGAATTTTCTAATTGTAGCAATTTTCTTAATAAAATATGCAAATATCCTAAATTTTCTATAAAAATGATCCAATTTTCATATTAAAATACCTATGAAACCTAACTTTTTGCATTAATAGATCCAAAAATACTACATTTTCTATCAAAAACATTCAAAAAGTCTAATTTTTCACACTTAATCACCAAAAAACCTGAAATTTCTATCAAAAGCATCAATAAATCCAAATTTCCCACACTAAAATATCCAAACATCCCATCTTTTCTCACCCTAACACCCAAAACCTCAAAACTTCACTGCGAAAAAACCCCTATTCATTCCCTCCATCAACCTTATCACTCCAACCTCTAGGAAACACATTCTACATAAACATAGGAAGCAAACTATAGATCCCCCTTTCAGGAAGTGGCTTTATCTGTTTACTTTTCATTCAATTTGTGTCAATTCCACTGGAAGCAACCATAACAAACCCCCCCCCATCCAATTTCCTCACTACAAAAAGAAAAAAAAAACTTTCATATTTCCATCCCACAACACCAGAACTGACCCACTTCACACAATGAAACCAATAACTAACAAATTCCCATCAGACCAGACACACCAAATCACTGAACCCTTGACATGGTTCAGTACAAGCAAAAATATAACCACTGTAACTTTTCCACCAGAAATTAATAAACAACAATTATCATCACTTGCCTGAATTTGACCTCAGCAGATGCATTCCTTAACCTTAATTAATCTAAACCAAAGGAGGAAATGGGAGATTTAGTGATCTTTTGGTTTTGGGGTTTGACCGAAAACAAATCAAAAGATTAAAAAATTCTATTTTAATGGATAGGGGACCTGCCATCTTGGATTTTCATTGTTTAGAAAATTTAATACAGTTGAACCCCATTATAATGAAATGCTAAGGACCATGAAAAAATTTTGTTATAAAGAGTTTTTGTTATAACGTAAACCCCGTTATAAAGAATTTGCAAAATAATTTTGTTATATCGTTTTTTTTTTTTAGTGAAATGCATTTTGTTTTTGCGCTTTATCTTACAGCGTATGATATGAAATGTTATTTAAACAAAATTATTTAAGTAAAACTAACATTTATTCACCTAAAATCAAGTTATTAACCAATAACAATGCGTCATTAGTCACTTTTCGGATATTTCTCAGTCTTTCAAGGTAAAAAAGTGAACTCGGGACATAAAACCTCGTTATAAAGAAAAAATTTCAAACAAACAGTTCGTAATAGGCGGGTTTTCGTTACAGCGAGTTTCGTTGTAACAATTTTTTTGGGGATTTTTTTTTAAACTGGTAAACCAAAAAATCACTAAATCCCTAATAACCATAAAAGGATGTGAATTAAATATAATTTGTCTGGGAATATTAAAAGGCTGATTAGAATGCAGCAGACAACTGGGACCAGGAAACTGATAAGTCTTTTCAGTAGTTTGCCCATCCTCCTGACTCCCAAGTTCATTTCCCCAATGGAACAGACCGGATGAGATTTTGGTGGTTTTACAGCTGATTGGGTATAACTGAAAAGGTGGTGATGTTAAAAGGTGGAAGAAAGGTAAATAATGGAATATAAATAATAATAATGTAAAAAAAAGAGGGCAAATACTGCATTTGATGTGAATCAAAGGACAAAGAACTTTCTCAATAGTAGAAAACAACAAACCAAATTAAGCTATGCTTCAGAAAACTCCAAATAGATTTACAAAGGGGAAAAAATGGATGAAAAAGTACATTCCTTACTTGCAAACCTAATTACAAGTCTCTAATGTCTAGTATTGGTGAAGTGATCCATGCATTGAGACTGTTCATCATCTACTTTCCCATGGAAGTGGAGAATTTCATTTTGTTTTAATTGTATTTTATTTTATAAGTAAAATTTAGTTTCTTTTCAGTTTTACGCTTAATTACATCACTTTACATTGCAGTTTATATTGCAACTACTGTTGAAAGAGACACAAACAAGCTGTAAACTGAAGGAAAACTAAGTTTAGTTTAATTTTTGAATGCAGCTACTGTCAAGTATTGTACTTCATACACGATACATATCATAATCATGCATTGGGGGAAGGAAACAGGGTATTATTAGGGTCATCAGTAGCAAAAAAATAATTTGCAACCATAATCAAATCAGTATTAAATTTAATTCATAGATTTTGATAAAAAATTGCACCACAATGCAAAATGGAAACAAAAATTTTGTACATCAAATTGTATTGTGTTGGTTTAAAATTTTTACTGCTGCCAAAATCAAAAGTATTTTATTACTTTTTCAGTTTCTCAGAGTTTTTGGTCAGTATTTTATATCATTTAAATATTATATGCATAAGGGTGAAGCCAGATGAGTGTAAAGATGCACTTGTTTCCCCCAAAACCTATAACTTTCCACTCTAATTAAAGAATTTTTTCACTCTATTGTTATCACATAAACAAGGAGTGGAACAAATGTCCACATTTACACTGATTGTTGCTCATTAGAGGTGGAGTTTGAACAGAAATGGGCTACAAATAAATACTTTGCACTACCAGTACTAATTTCTCGAGTACATGTGGATGGTTGTATCATTTAATCGCCATGTGCATTACGTCACATAATCCTGCGCATAATAAAAGATTAATCCTCCACAGGTGGTCGAATGTTGTAATTTATTGTTCGACAACGTGCATGTTATTCATTATTCAAATAATTTCGTTGTAATAAAATCGACTTCCCCATGTGGAGTGAAAATGCATTGTAGAAGGGATTTCATGAATGCTTTCCAGAATGCTTTGTAATGCATTGTAGAATATACAGAAATTCGGACTCAAATGCAAAAAAGTTAGAAAAACATTGTAAAATACTTTAATAATGTATTGTAAAATGTTTTAAGAATGTATTTTACAAAATATTTTCCATCGACTAGTGATGTTCGATACGGGCCCAATACTCTGAATACCAAGTATTTTTCAATTAAATTTCAAGTAATTTAATAATGCATTATAAAATGTGTTGCAAAAGAATTTTGTAACTTACAATGCATTGTCGAACCATTTAACCATTTAAAAGGATTTTAAATACATTTAAATGCTTTTCTACTGCATGTGGGTCGTCGTAGTCGATTTAATCATAATCAATAGCTTTTTAACGGTTTTCATGCCATGCAAAATTCAGTTACTATGGCTATTTCAAAACCAAAAATCTGTATAATACTTTCACATTCAACCAAAAGAAGCATAGAAATTACAATTACTCAGCAAAAAAAATGGAATGTTTTCAACAAATTTTTCATCCATTTTTTAAATCTCAATTTTCTCAAAACTAAAAAAAATTCAAAAATCACCAAAAATCACAAATGGTCATATTTGAGTTACACATTCACATGAAATAATGTTTCATTTCAACATAATCACTTACACAACTCAAAATAAATACATTTATCAGCTGCATTGTCATATTGACAACTAAATAACACATTCCTTTCACATTCTCACATCCCACTTGTCCTTAATTAAACCTTCTTCCACACTTCCCTAATGATCTTTCCCCAACTTGTGAAACCTCCTTTCAGGACCCTTGAGCTGACATTTTCGAATTTCACTTTTTCCCAAACTAATAACAACATTTCCATGCCAAAGTTTTCTTCACCTCTCACCCTAACCAGCTCACTCCAATGCAAATCACCTTTTCAAACCAGTAAAATCCAGTTTCACTCCTTTCCTAACCTACTACACTCAACTTTTCACAACTCAACCACAATTCTCCCAACTTATCACAAAACAAATTCATTAATTCACTCCATTGTCCCAGACCAAAGCCACAAGTCCTAGTTTCATGGGTTTGCCCTATTACATACATTTCTCCATTCATTCATGCCTTTTTTGTACACAATGTTGCAAAACTAATAATTTAAATTAAATACAACAATAATAAAACACATCTTGTATCAATGACTCATTTAATGCTAGGTTTCTAAGTGATTCATTCAAAGAAACCTAAAATCCATTGAAAAAAAAACCAAATATGGACAATTGTTGTGGTGCATTAATTAAGATAAGATTTTCATTAATATGTTAATAAATTCGAGCCAAAGGTATAATAAGAAATAATTATAAAATGAAAAAAAAATTTATCACTTTACTTGCAAATCAGGTCATTGGCTACTCTAAATTTAAGACCTGGAATTGAACTTGCAATGCCACAAGTAAAATTCTTTTGATTTTGTGGGCAAGTTTGATCCAGTTAATGTTTGTCTGATCAAAACGCCTTGTTTACCATGACATCATCCTTGAAATACAATTCAAGGTTAAATTACAATTAAAATGCTAATAAATTCTATTATTGTTATTATTTTATATAAGTTTGCATTGAAAATTTTTTTTAAAAAATCAAAAGTAAAAATGGCGCTCACCTTAACAAACAAAAACAGTATCAATATAAAAATGAGATAATAAAATAAATACTTTTTCTCCGAGCGGTACTTCCTCTTTCCCTCGTTTTAACGACGAATACCGAGCGACTTTTTGCGGGTTAAACGACGAATTATTCCCAATCCAGTTACTCGAACTCGAAAAATCATCCTGGCCGTTGTACATTTCGTTCGAAGTCGTTAAAGGCATGTTGCACTAATTTTTTCAATCCTAAGAAAATTAAACATCGTCAAGATGGTGGTGAAAGCGAAAAAGACAGCGATAGTGATTCATGAACAGGAAACCTGGAACAAAAAAAAATTAAAAAAATTAAATTTTGTCCAAAAATTTAAAAATGTAAGAAAAAAAATTAGTTTATCCAGTTTATCCAATTTATCGTATACTTTTTCCCAGTACTAATCGATTAAATAATTTCGCAGGAAATTCCCATTACCGTAGTTTTCAAAGTTTGAAATAACGTTTTTCTTAACTCGAGTTTAGATATCCGTACTGCGTCGTTTTAAATTTGCACAATGGAAAACCAATGGGTTTTTATCAATAGCGTCAGCATTTGAATAAAACTCCGGTTATCATTCGCACTTTCACGTCACCTCACCTGTGATTTCCTCACCACAATAAACATCCAACTTAATCCTCCAATTGCAACACAAAACAACACTCGCGGCACCCGAATTCTCCCACCGTGTTAGACTTTCACGAGAAAAATGTAAATACCTGCGTAAATTAAATAAATATAAGAGCGGGTCACATCACACACGAAACAAATGGTTTGCATTTAAAATGTTAGTAACGGTTAAACCACGCATGCGCTACGGAACTGTTTTTCTAATGTCAACACTAGATGGGAGTAAAGTACGGAGGCTTTAAATGACGCTTCCACTCAAGGTTTTATATTAATTTTAGCAGACAGGACTGGTTTTATGATTATAAATAGGTTTTTAAGGGTTAATAAAATTCCTTTTAAGGAAAACTGAGGAGTGGATTGGACTTTATAAACAAGTTGTCACTGAATTGTGTAATTATTAAATGATTAAATGAAATATGATCATCAATCAACTTTGTCCTTTTATTTAAATTTGCTTGTTGTCATTACATAACTTCAAAAATCTACATTTTTTAATAAAATTAATAAAATTACCTTATATAATAATTCTAAGATATAAATAACATTATTTAATTCTATTGTCTGGAGGGGAAATGAGATATGTGGTCAAGGTCTATGGAAAAAAGAAGTTAAAAAAAATAAATAGGCCTTACTTGGGCATTGAGCCAAAACACATCAGCAGATAATTTTAGTCACATTTTCTATTGGTTCTTTCAGTGGAATGAATTGGTGAGAGGTATCAAAAACATCTACCAGACGGTTCCATCTGCAAGTTACTCTTTAACTGCTGCAAAACTGACTAGCAACACAGTTGGGTGTGTCTCTTTAAAGCCTGCAGTAACAATTTGAAAGAATCTTTTTTCTCACAATATGAGGCCTTTTCAACCAGTTACTCAGCCTGTAAGTTGATTTTAACTTTGTTTATTGCTTTGTTGAGTTTAAAGGTGTGGTCAAGTTGAAGTTTGCAAGTGATTTTATGGTTTTCTGATTTTTTTTAAAGGCTGTTCCATTTGTTGATAGCCTTGATGGTGGTTTGCAGCCAGGAAGCATCATTTCAATAGAGGGATTTGTACCAAACAATGCTGATTTGTAATGCATATTACGGGCATTGTGTGAATGAGAATTCATGATTTCTATTTTTATCACAGTTTTCAAGTTAACCTTGCATCTGGACCTGTTTTTGATGAACATAACCGCTCTCCAACTGCACTTCATTTCAATCCACGCTTTTCTCAAAATGAAATTATCAGGAACTCTTACACGCCTTCAGGTGGCTGGGGAAACGAAGAAACTGCTGGAATTATGAACATGAGCAAAGACCGCCCTTTTCAACTAATGATTCTTGTGGAACCGAATGAATTTAAGGTAAATTCAACTTTTTATTTCATGTATCTCATCTTTGGAATAGTGTATGATATTATTCAATAAACCACAAAAAATGTCATAATGATGCCAGAATTGTTCCTGAATGTCAAAATGATGTCAGAATTGTTCCTGAATGTCATTTTGATGTCATTAGTCTTGAATGTCATTTTGATTCTATAGACTTAATTCAGGTACATTATACCAACCTTTGACTCAATTTAAACTTTATGTCATAACCATTCAAGTTGATGACGTCAACTCTTATAACATTTATGACTAAGATAGAGCATGACTTCTTCATCAGAGAAGTTACTCATTTTATGAATTAATGCTATAAAAGTAATAAATATGATTTGAGTGTAAATTGGGAAATGTATTTAAAAACTTAAAATCTCCCACTCATTCAATTCTTATGATAATTAATTTCATTTCTCCTGAATTGTTCAGTGGCAAAGTTCAAGGACTGTTCACACCACCCACATTTGAAAATTCCGGCTTTTTTATTTATTTTTTTTCTTCTTCCAGATTGCTCTAAATGGACAACATTTTTGTGGCTATGCACACAGATTGCCATTTCAAGAGATAAACACCTTGCAAGTGGTTGGTGATGTAATGGTTGATAAAGTTCAACTCCATTCTGCACAACCAGCAGGACCTCCACCAGTTGATTTTCCGGTCTGAAAAATATTTCATTGAAAAAAAAAAGTTTTTCTTATCTAATAAAAATGTAATAATACTTATAGGCAATACCATTCGAGTATCCACTTGGCAACTGGGTTGCACCTGGACGCGTGATAACGATTATTGGCCGTCCTAAATCGTTTCCTGAAAGGTTAAAATTTCATTTCAAGCGTAATAGAATTGTTTTCAATGTCACTGTTGAGTTTTCAGTTAATTAAGAATTGCTGTCAGAAAAATCAGATTTACAAAAATATACAATAATTAAATTTGTTGTAAAGAATAAATATGCACTGCATTTATGGTTTTAAGCGAACGCTTTCGGGTAAATTTTATGAAGTGTTCTTTACAAGCTTAAATGTGATGAATAGATTTTGCAATATATTTAATTATTGGAGATTTTTGCAAATCTGATTTGATTTGCAGTGTGTGGACATGGACATTGAAGATAAACTAAGGTCCAGAATGTACTTTATCGTCCATTTTACAGTTATGGTTCACTGGAAATGCAAAGAGTGTCCTAAAGGTTATCTATTTTGTGTTAATGGTCCTGTTATTATGTTTTGGAGATAATTAGAACATAATATATTCAATTCCCTAATATGTCATGTGTTATCTGAGATGTAAAACTCAAATGAGTCATGAATTGGAGCATTACTGAGTCTGCATTTAGGAAGCCGAACTTTCAAGTTTATACTTTGGAAGTTGAGTTTCCCTGTGTCTACTGTTAGTATCTTCAACTTGACCTGGAAGTGAAAAAATAATATCAGAAGTAATATTAAAATCAAGGTCACCCTCAGGCATGGGCGAGCAGTGCAAAACATCCCAGGCCCACGTTTTGATAACAAACAAAAAAAATTTCTGTTTGTATTAAAAACGAACAGGAAAATATCAACAATAACACAATAACATAGTGAAAAAGAAGATGAAATAAAGAAAATAAAAACAGAAAATAAAAACACATCAACTCAAGGTCTCACATCGCACATGTTGGGGTGGGTGGCTCATTAAACTAATTTTTGTCACTCATCAAACTACAGTTTACATAAAGTCTAATTTCAAACAAAATCGGTTAATGGATAGCCTTGAAGAAAATTTGTCGGGCGTAATGTGTGTATACCAATTATCTGAACATCTAATTATATCTAAATGCATAAGTTTTTTAAAAAAACTGAAAAGAAAAAAGATTTAAAATTAGAGGTCACAAGCAGTTATACGAATGATAGAATGGGAAAATCATAAAAATATACATTTTATATCAATGATACTTGAAATTACAATTTGTTTGCATACCATGAGAACAAAAAATAACATCTAATGGTTAATTAAGTTCAATTTTGTACAACTATTACTGGAAAATAGGCATGGAATAAGCGTAAAATCAAAAATTATATCCACATAAATTAATGTTAATGGATTATCCAGATTTTTCAATTATATAACTATAGTCTAGTCTGGATAATTGAGTTTCTGCTATAGATATTGCCAATTTCAAGTCCAATAATTTTCTTTGCAGTGATAAATAAACAGTGCACAACAAAATTGCAGTTTTCCAATAAACACAATAAATTAATCTTCTCATTTCTTTGACAGATTTCACGTTGACTTGTACAACGGATCAACGGGAGACGTCGTCTTCCACTTCAATCCTCGCTTTAACCCGAATCGATACATAGTGCGAAACTCTTGCATCAACGGAATGTGGGGCGAAGAACAAAGCGACACACCATTTTTTTACATAATGCCTGATGCCAAATTTAATTTGAAAATTGTTTGCGAGCAAGACGTCTTCTCCGTTTTCACAAACGAACAACACTTTTGTTACTTCCAACATCGACTTCCCTTTACCCAAGTGAATAACATACGAATTGTTGGCGATGTTGACATCGACAGCATCACTTTTACTTAAACTTGTTAATTTGAACTAACTGCATTTAAACTTGCTTTAAACTAACATATTTTTAACTAACTTTGTACCGCATCCACATGCGATGTTGATTCTTATGCAACTTCACTGCAAGACAAAGTGAATTTCAATGTTAGAAATTTATTGGAAACTAATTGATTTCAACTTTAAATCACTTCATAATCATTGGAAAGTAAATTAAATACCATTATTTTACACTCTAGAAAGTTACACTTTAAAATTCTTTTTTACGAAGCTTTTAATTACTTTTATTAGATATTATAAAACTACTAAGAAATTTCCATCGTAAAATGAAAATAATTCAAATTGCTTTTCACTTTGTTTATTAAGAATGGTTAGTTTTTTTTTTTTTTAATCTCACAAAATTTAATTTTTAACTAATTATGTTATTCAATTATTTTCGCATTCTTGTTTTAACAAAAGCACATTAGGGTTAGGGTTAAATATTTAATAATAATACTGTTTATCAATATCACCTCAATGAGATTTTTTCCCAGAGTATTATGCAACAAATTTAATTCAGCTAAAGAATTTTTATTAATTTTAGTCTGGAATTTTTTGTTAGTGATTATGTTTTTAAGGGCTTAATAAAATCCCTTATAAGGATAAATGAAGAGTAGGCTGGACTTTATAAGTAAGCTGTCAACAAATTATGTAATAATTGAATAAATGAAATATAATTAATTTTGTTCATTTCATAGTTAGCTTAATTTTAACATGTTTTAACATTTTATTTAATTGAAAAATGTATTTTAGACGACGAGAAAGTAGGGTATGTGTGGGAAAAAAAACGAATCAGAAAGTTTGCTTGAAAAATATTGTTAAAAAAATACAAAATATAAAAAAAAAATTGTATTCATTAACTTGAAAGTCAGGTGTGCATAAATGTGCAGACCATCTGCATTCTAAAGGTTAAAATGACTCATGAATTGTTTATAATATATTTTGAGCACGCTCAGTAATCAATATAAAACCAGACTTTAAAGAAATAATGAATAAAAGAAAATAAGAACTTTGATAAAATAATACCTCGATTTGCCTGGTCGTCGCCATCTTAGTTTTACATGTCACCTGCACTTCAAGCGATCATCCGATTGGTCACTACGCCACACGTAAATGCGGGATTTTAAAGTTTTTATTTTCAAATTTTGAAACAACCATTTCGAACAAATTTTTAAATAAAAGAATCTTTAATCACCGTAAATTTCTCCAGTTCTCAAACATATCAGAAATCATTTTTTCAAGTTATGCTTATAAAACACGTCCAACTCTTATCACAATTATATTATGCCTCAACGGTTAACCACTGAATTTTACGGCAAAAAGTTATGTTTGTGCTCGAAATTTTTATTAAAATGTTAAAATACATTTTTATTAAACTAAGATTTTTATTAAAAATACAGTAAAACCATAAAAAAGTCTAATTACTAGTATCTAAACATCCTATGTCGACGTACAAGTGAGAGGCTACGTATGATTGCATTTGAATCATGACAATCCCAGCAAAATTGTAAATTCCAATTCATTTGGCTGATTAGATTCGTAATAGTGACCTTATCCTCAGTAGATATCTGATAACACTTTGTAATAATGATATGCATTACAGAATGAAGGGATTTCAACAATGCATCTACTGCTTCAATGCCGAACGGTCCACAGGTGGTAAATGATAGATATTTTACATATTTTAAAGGATTAATGGAAAGAATATAATAAATGAATTCATCCGATAACTTGTCACAGTTTTGAACAGTCAGTGATTCCAATTTCTGACAATTGGTCAATAACATTTTCAAATCATCCGTCGACAACTTCGCATGCAAGTCATCATCTATATGTAGTTGACATAAATATTTGAATGGAATATGCTGTGGTTTTGCTAAATATCGATCATTTAGCATTAGTCTTTCTGAACCAATATAAATATATAGAACTTTCAGCATTGGACATAGATGTGCAACAATTTGAATGACATCAGCTGACACAACCAAGATCAGAGTAGTCAGCAAATCATGATTGATGACTTCTAGAAAAGATCTAATTCTGCTACCAAAAGAGCAGTTCCAACTAGTCCTAAAAGAAAGTTTTTGTATTTTCGGAAACAAAGTCCGCACAGTGTTTGGAATGTCGTAGATTGTTGGCTTGTTTAGATTAACTTGCAATTTTTCAATATTATATGCTCTATTTCCAACTCTGTTTACAAGTGATGCAGCACACATTTCAAGTACATCATGCCATCCTTTAATGTGACGTAATATCTTCAGACATAAAAGACGATTTAAAGCGTTTAACAGTCCTTTGGTCGTAATTTGCCTTGGTAAATTTAATTCAGTGAGTTTCTCTGGTAAGAAATTGATTCCGTCGTCCGTAACGTGGTCACACTGATTTAATGTCAAGCATTGTAATTGAGGACAATTCTTGCTAATGATGGATAGATGTTGATTTGTGCATTCGCTGTCAAAGAGGTCCAATACCATAATGTTTGGATTGTTGATCGTGATCACATTAATGAAATTAATGTTTTTGAGATATATTTTTTGTATATTCTGAGTTAAAAAATTAACTTATATTTTAAATATAAAATTACCATATAAAATCTTACCTTACTCAACCGATTTATTTTGTCGACGACTTCATCTGCGGGCCGATCAAAGAAATCTAAAGAATGGACTAATTCTGGTCTTGAGTGACAAAACAAATCCGCAGGAAATGGCGGCGGAGGTTTTCTCTTGCATGCAACTCTGTCTGACTGTAATTTCTGCTCATACCATTTGTCGTATAAATCGTAAATTAAATGCTTAGCTGTGGTCAAATAAAAATATAAAATCAAAATAAATAAATAAATAAATAAATAAATAAATAAATAAATAAATAAATAAATAATGTCACACTTACGCAGACGTAGCGCTTCATCTTGGAGTGTATGTAGGTTTTCGAGCAATGTTTCCATACATAATGTTGTCAAACATCTGGCAGATTTCCTTTGTGGCATAATTTCTATTATCCTGTGATACAAATTACTAACTGTTAGTTCAAATAATTTTTACATTGATAGAAAGGGCATTTAACATGGCTGGTACTAACGTTAATCACACACACACAGTGTAGGGAAGAAGAGACGTAGAGTAAACATTTAAACAAAGAATCAAAAGTATGTCACTTGGCTTACTGAGGTATTGACCTCGGTTGCCTTTAGCAGTTTAATCCCAACTGCCAACTAGTGGCATAATATTTGTCTCCACTTCTCCAACCGATTTCAAAGTACCTTACTTAATATTCCATTCTAAAATTGATTTGAGTTGTGAGTTGGTAAATTTCTAAAAATAATTTTGGAATTAATAGTAATTTGTTTTAAAAAAACAACTGAATTTTGTAATTTATTTGTAATTCGTAAATTTGGCATGAATTAATTTTAAGATTTTATAAATTTAATGTTTTAAAACAATTCTAAAACCGTTGATAAGAAGTAAGCTAAAAAGGGTCAAGCATTTTTGACCAGTTCATAACCTAGAGGGGTCTAGGAGGGGTTGGGGTTATAAAGTTTGACCATTCTTGGGGATGCCACCCGATGGGTAATGTGCAAATTAGTTGTTTTCGAAATTTTAGGCATGTGCTGCAGTATTTTGATTCATTTGTTTAATTTTAGTCAAAGATGCTGATTTTTTTCAGCTGAGTCAGTTTTTGTTAATTTCCAGGTAAAATGCTACATTTTAAACCAAAAACTCCTGCATTTTTATCAAATTATTATGTATGGATGGCTCAGTACAATTCAAGGGGTAGGGGTACACCATGGTGTACCCCATGGTGTACCCCAAAATACCTCAAAACATCA
>JAQIXT010000317.1:0-43991 GCA_034700445.1 Stenotaenia linearis
GAACAGCACATGAGCTTTCATTTAAATATTGCATCGATGGGTCTGCGATTTGCAGTTTCCGAGATATCGGGAAATTTCACGTCTAGATTTCTGAAAATTTTCAATTTCAATTGCTCGGAGTAGTTTTTCTATGGATTTTCTTTAAAATCTGTAAAAAATTGGTAAAATGTTTATTTTTTCAAAATTTAATTGCATAAAATTTGTAGATTTTGAAAATTATGTCAATTCTTGAGGAAACTGTCAAACCTCAGTAAAAACGCACTGCTACTTGTTGATCGACTTTATAAGTCTGGGGTATGCTTGGTCACGTGATGTGACTTCAAGCCATCTGAAAATCTCGCAACCGCGCCCTCGACGGTCGCATCTCGCATGTCATGTCCTTATGATAGCGCCGTTTCTTCCAGTTCAGAAGTGGACGTGATAAGATCAATGCTCATCATAGCCTATGATAAGGTCGAATTAATTTTTTTTTTATAAGCGAAAAAGTTTACTTGTGAGACTACTTTTTCATAGAAAAATTTGGACAGTTTTTCACGTTCTTTTTCTCATATTTAACATAATTGAAAATTTTTAGTTATTGTAGTAGAACAATATAATATACCTTTGAAATTGATAAACTGGGCTCATGTATCATTCTAAATTTAGGACATACATATTTTTATCTAAGTTTTTGTACAGCACAGTAATGAAAATGAGTAAATGTACCTAAGAACTTACAATAAACAGAAAGTAGGAAGATCGATAATGTTTTGTCAGAAGTAAATGAATCCAACCAATTTATTTACTTCTGGTTTTGTATATTTTATTAATAATAATATACCCAAAACACTAAATTGAACACTACAAAAAGTATTGGAAATATAATACGTGCAAGTTTGTCTATTTTCAACACTTTTTCAATAGCCATTCGATTAGAAACTGAGACTTTAGTCTTGCTATATTTCGAACGAAGATTGGTACTGTTTACCTAAAAAAAGAAAAAATTTATAAAATGAAAGCTTTAACATGAATTATTTTCAATTCTGTAATAAGATATTGAAATGTAAGTGGTGCAATAGTTGCAAGGGCTATGGAGTAAATTCCTAGAGTAAATGCTGTTAAGAATTGACAGTTGACACGACTGACCTGTGTCAACAGTGTATAACAGTGTACAACATGAAGTACATGCATATTCTTACCGAGAAATTCTGTGGCGAAATTTGCAGATTCTTAATTTGGTTTTGGTAAATTACACATGCCAAAATAGATTGAAGTACAGCAATAAACACAAAGAACGTACAAGTAAACATCCATAAGTCTATAGCTTTAAATGAGTCCGTATCTGGCGACTGTAATTTCGTACTATTGAATAATATTATTAAAGAAATCAGCGGAAGAAGACAAACGAATAGTTTTGCAATTATCATTTCCAATGGCAGCCAGAAGCTTGTCCAAGAAATGATGACTAAGAAGATGCTGGGAATGAATGTATCCAATAGAAAACCAATAATCAAACGGTGGATTACTATCACCTCTTGAAGGCAATCAGTTGTCTCTTGAAAAAAAAAAATTTTTTTTTAAAGAAAGCTGAAACGCTTACATTTATTGGCCTACCTATATATGAAAGATTGCTACCACGGCAATCTCTTTGAGAACGCGAAACTACCTTGAAACCAGACGGTACGACCATTCCCTCAATACTGTTTGGATTTTGATACGTAATGTCTACGTTTAGTGTTATTGGATTTCCGACTAAAAATTCAAATTAATTTTTAATTATCAATTTGCATTTCATATTGTACGTACTCTGATCAGACATAAAAGTTTCAAATTCTATTGGACAAGAAAAATTGTCGAGTGGATAATTTGCTGAATCAAGTTTGCAAGCCAAAGTAAATTTATTTCTAGGAAATAAAGAGAATTTGTTTCGCAGTATGAATTGCTTTTTTAAAATTAAATCTTACCGAATCGTTGCAAATACAATATTTTTGTCTACAATTACAAATTCACTATCGGTCGATTCTGACGTGGATGTTTGAATAAGAGATCCTCTACAGCCTATACAATTTTTTAGTTTTATTTTGGGAATCCATAATTGACTGACTACCGACGGAGGCAATGTTTTTGGATTGGATGATCCACCTACCAGTCGAGGATCCCACCAATATAAGTAAATAACCATTTGAATTTGAAAATTCTAAAATCATTATTAAATCAATAGAAATAAATATACATAGTGAAAATAAAAATTTCATCTTTACATTAGTGTTATTGAGATACATACCATTTTATTCACTGAAATGTCTGTTATCAAATGATTTTTGATTCCTATTGTAATGACAGTGACCGCCTTCGCACCTTTCGTTGATGTTGTGGCTTTTATATTTGGAGATAAAGTTTTTTCATAGTTTTTTGGGATGATGTCTAAACTAATGATTTTTTAAAAAATAAATTAAAAGTTATTTCATTGCAGTTTTTAAAAAAAATTGCTCTTACTTTGCGCTCAATGTGTACAAAAGCACGAGCTGTAGATGCAAAGCCACATTAGTTAACTTAAGTGCATTCATAATTGGTGTCTAGAAATAAATTGGGATGTCGTTATAGACGTCCAAGACTTTTTGAAATTGTTAGAATAAGGAACTAAGCACTTACACACACTTGCAGATGAAATTGACATTCGAATTGTATAGAATATCAGTAATTATTTTGTAGTATAAAAAATGTTTGTTGGTAGCAACGCTTGTAACTCTTAGGAATTAATGACTTCCTTTCTATACAAACTCGCAAATTTGTTTTTGATTTGATTCGACACAAAGTGGGTTAAATCACGCCAATTGTCGTTAAATATATACCCTACATCTTGCCTATTGTAATTGAAGTTCAGTTGTAATTGAAATTTCTGTTTTGAGTATACTCTTTATATATATTTATTTATATTTCCGATTTCTTTCCCAGGACATTTCCTGGCAAATAACATGTACATATCATCTCTTTAAGAAATATTCGTTTTTGTTTTCTCATCTTATTTTGGATTTTTTAAATCAATTGTAACATTATATTTTTTCCACATCTATAATGCATTTATTTTCAATTTTAGCTGTTTTAGCTGTTTTACATTTTGTTGTGTGCTAATTAATCAAAGTTAAATCTTCCCAAATAAATTAAAATTTGATAATTTATTGCTTTTCAGTGAGGAATGATTGAGGTATAACTCGATTATTGCAATGCAGGAAAGCTACCGTATAAGAACTTTCGCTAACTTGCTAGTCTCTCCCTAGAGGGCAGCGCTTGTTCTTTCTGTTCGATAAGCTTCTTCCTGTTCCGCCAGGTCGGACATTGCATTTCATTTAACTCGTGTAAAGTGTTGTCGGATATCTGTTTGGTAAGTACTTGTAATTTAACCATCTGCGAAAGATTTTATAACTAAACGTTCGTAAAATCTTTCTTGAAGTATATAAGATCATAAAATAATGCTCTACTTGCGTATCTATTCAAATAAATACTTACCGCAGATGTTGCATGTTCTTTCAGATTAAAAATGAAGTTGAATAAGCTGGTCACTTCTTCCCGACGCAAGAACCGTAAGCGTCATTTTAATGCACCGTCACATATTAGACGGAAGATTATGAGTGCTCCTCTTTCGAAAGAACTGAGGCAAAAATACAATGTGCGTAGCATGCCCATCAGAAAAGACGATGAAGTTCAGGTAACAACCCGCACTGCAAATATTTCAGTCAAATTCAGTAATTTTAATAACACTTTATTGATTGCAGGTTACTCGAGGACATTACAAAGGCCAACAGCTTGGAAAAGTTGTTCAAGTATACAGAAAGAAGTACGTAATCTACATTGAACGTATTCAGCGTGAGAAAGCAAACGGCTCCACAGTTTACGTTGGGATCCACCCTTCAAAAGTATAGTTGATATTTTTTTCGATTGTAATGTATGATTTTTAAAACTAAATTAATTTCCGCAGGTCGTTATAATGAAGTTTAAGTTGGATAAAGACCGTAAACTCATTTTAGAACGAAGAGGCAAATCCCGTATGTCTGACAAGACGAAAGGAAAATACACTGAAGCTGTAACTGTTTAAGATTAAAGATTTCAATTCGTGATTCTTTGATTCTTTTTTTGTCGTAAAAAAATGACTCGTATAAAAAAAAAAAAATTGAAAATTTATTAGAGATGAGACGGAGCAAGGAAAAAATAATTTACAACTTGTCGTATTAAAAAAAAAGTAACGTAGTAGATCGGTAAAGCTAACAACTTTTTTTAAAAAAAAAAATACAACTTATAAAAAAGGAAAAAGTCCATTTTAAGCCAACTAATCTGCAGTCGTTGACGAGTTGGAAATTTCTTTCAAGTCATGACTAAGAATAGGTTATGAAAAAATTCCATCATACATTGTCTTTTTCTCCTGAAACATTCGAGGCGCCATCTGACAGGTCAAGAAGTTCAAAATATTAAGAATATTGCCCAGGATGCCCCCACAGCAATTCTTAAACGATGTCACGTGACAGACCGTCACCGAAGCAAGAGACTGCTAAAGGAATGTTTTTATCATCACAGTCGAACGATGAGGCCACGATTTTTACTTGGAAACGTACGTGTATGTGCGCGACGGTGAACGGTTGGCGGACGAACTCTCGGGCATAGAATAATTCAGGAAATCCCATATTAGGATGGTGTCGTCGTGTGAGCTGCTCACAATTTGAAATTCATCGAACTGAAGGCGAAAAACGCGACCTGAATGCTCCTGCAGTAATATTTAGAAAAAATAATATGATACAGCAATAATTCACTTAATTTTTCAAAACTCTGTTTCAGCATTTCTTGGCAACATCACTAAATAATTGTCAAGAAAAAACTAAAACAGAGTTGAGATTTTAACAAAAATTCTTAATTAAATCCTCACCACTAGCGTCCTCAGACAAAGCGTTCCGGAAGGTGCCCTCGGATCCAGGGCAGCGGCTAAATCCCAAACTTTAATTTTTCTAGAAATTGATAATTAAATTTTATACCTTAAATTAAATCACATTTTCCAGTGAAATATTTCATATTAGATATATTTTATTTAAAGAAAACCATACCCGTCATATGCACCGCTAACAATTCGCTTACTGTCAAACCGAATACACCGGACCAATTCTTCGTGACCTTCTAGTACTCGAAGACAAGCACCACACTCGATATCCCACAACCTTAAAATATAACTCAACATATTAAAACAAGAACAAATTACGACGCACGATATTAAGTTTGATTTGTGTATTGCCTTATCGTATTGTCGGAGCTACCACTAACTACTAAACGGTCTCTATATTGGAGGCATGCGATGCCACGTTTGTGTCCATTGAGTGTACGAACAAACTCGCAAGTCGAAGTATTCCATACTTTAATAGTTCGATCGCCGGATGCCGATACGATATATTTCTCGTCAAAGTCTACAACGTTTACTGCCGCACGATGACCGACAAGTACACGTATTAAGTTTATTTCGCTGGCAGATACCATATCCCAAACGGCAATAGAACGATCCTGAAGAAAAATTATTTCAACACATCAATTAATAATTTGGTGGTGATAAGTAGTTACCTTCGAGCAAGTGACCATCATGCCATTGTTGAATCTTAAATGTAGAACAGCCTCACAATGATGAATCAGTGTATTCACCATTTCACCACTATTTACATTCCAGACTCTAAATAAACACGTACTTGTTGATCACTATATCGACGTAATAATTTTTTTTGAATATTTTACCTAACAGTCGAATCACTAGACCCACTAATTATGACTTTGTCGTCATACTGAAGACACAAAACCGACCCAGTGTGCCCGGTTAGAACCTAGAAGTGTTCCGAACAATTAAAAATCTGTATAAAGTTAATAAATAAATAGTAACATTTTACCTGTATACATTGCAAACTACTGCGATCCCAAATTTTGATTGTGTTATCCCTCAAACCGCTAACAATTTTTTGGTCGTCGTACTGTAAACAGTAAACTCCTTTACTATTTTCGCTACGGCAATTAATTCGCTGAAGATTATGCCTGCCGCATTTCCAATTGTTTTCTATACTCTGAAGAAGAAAAAATTCATTTGATAAAATTGCGATTTGATGATTATAGAAATTGGGGTTTAGACATTTAATCTCAAACGTTATCATCATTTGAACACCACTTGTTCGCCCGATAATAACAATAACATAAATTTACGAAATAGAAAAATCAAATGACGTGGCAGCTTGTTGTTTTGATGATAATTCAATCGTGAATCATGATACTACTACCGATGATTATACAGAGACAGATGGATAAGCTGCTTTATACCAAGGTCATTAATTCTTTTTCCAAACAATAGTAAATCTGTAGACTTCAATTTTTATCAAATGTTTGGAAATTTTATAAAGTTTAATTATTGGTGCACGTTTCAACAATTAAAAATTTTGATTCGACATTTAAAATAATGCAAAAACCGTATCATTGACTTTAAAAAATGACCTTCCGTACAAAAGCTTATCATAAGAAATGAAGAGATTTTTTTCCTTCATTCCTTAGTAGTTTTAACATTGAATGGGAATTAAGAGTATACCTGTTTCTTTTTAAGCTTATTTAACAAATATAATACGAAAATGGGGTTTTTTACCTCAATATCTTGTATAATTCGTGGATACAATTTACGATAAAACATATGATTTGGATGAGTTTTACCCGGCTTTGGCTTAAATAAAAACTGGCCCCTATAAAAAACAAGTTGAAATTTTAAAAAATTTAGTCTCGATTTTACTTCCATCATCATTACCATCCTCTCCTTTCGGCTAATCCTCTCCACAAAGAATCAGTCCTTACTTTTCTTTCTATTAATTTTTTCCATAACATTCCATCGGAAATAACGCGATGCCATTCTTTACAAACCAATTCAGCTGCACAAAGAGATTTAGCGTCCAAATAAGACAAAATAGTTTCGGCTACATGATCGAGGCCTTTTTCTAGAATTAAATATCACGATTATACTTAAAGGAAAATTGCACAAATCAATCGTAAACAAACTCGGTAAAAACGAAATGAAATCTCTTTGCAACATAGGTGTAAGAAATGCGTTCACGTAGCCATGTTGATAATGACACATTTTTGATAACAATTGTTCTACAAATTCTATTTGGTCGGTTTCATTCCATTTTTCAAAATACTTCATACAGACTTCTCTTTCTTTTAGGTATTGGCCCATTTGTTCCTTCGGTTTAGGACAATCGAATAAAATCGTCATTGGAACCTGAAGCAAAAAAAAAAAAATTAATAAAATACACTCCTTAAATCATTCATCCGTTAGTAAATATTTTAGCATATTCAGATTTGAGTGAACGTGTCCTTATTGATCTTTCTAAAGCCAATGACACTTAAAAGTTCCTATTGTGCATTGTATAAACAATATATCTTGTTATTCACATAAAATAAAATTAGGGTTGTTACACCTTGACACAAATCTTATCTACTTTTTTTTTACTAATTTGTTTTTTAAACTTAACATCAACTCTTTGAATATTTAAAATCAGAAGTATGAACTCTAGGGTGTTTTTCTAATCAAATTATGTCGAGTTTACATACTCTTGATGAGTTGCGATGACCTCAAGTAAACTTGCGAATTGGAAGTCACCGCCATGATTTCACTTTCAATTTTAAATGAGGTTGCTATGCGAGTTTAGAATTGCTTTTCTCGCCCAAACATTCAACTTCAAGCATCGTAAAGCTTTTACTAAAGTTTACTCAAAGTTATTACTCGCATTATTACATATTAGAGCCAGCATTCGACAAAAATGGCGTCGCCGTTTTAATAGTTTAACAAAAATACGCATACCTTTTTTGTCAGTTGCCTTTTCTATACTAACACTGTAGTAACAAACTAAAAGCAAATAAAGGTTACCTGTCCAGTATTCGTACTATCATTAGAGATCTTTTCCGTCTCCATAATGTATCTTTTCTTCGAATATTTTCGTGGGAAAACCACCTCACTTAAACGGGCCACTCAAAACCTTAAGCCTAGAGGAAGTGCAAGGCTGAGAGCGGAATTGCAAACGTCACTGTGACGTCACATGCCACCGCAATCATACCGCGACCTGATAAAAATAAACATGTTTCACATCTGCTATTTCCTCGTGATGGTGGCAATTAAATGATAAAGAGTAACAATGTACCTATTTAAAACGACTTACACTTACAACTTTTTATTAACGGAAACTACATTTTTCTTATTAACTCGGTATGAAATATTTAACGCGATGAGAATTTTTAGACGCTGCATTAATTTTAAAAATAGTAACAAGGGTTCATTATAAACACATTTCATGATCGTCGTCATCGCCGTCGTATCACAAATCCCATCGCGAAATTTTATTAACGTTCTATTTCATGCGGTGATTATCTTCATGATGTCATCATGTCATTGATTGAGGCATTGGACACACTTGGTCCTTTTAATGAATCGTTGATGTCTCTCCGAAACACTGACAAATTTTGCGTAAACCTTTACGAAGAATGAAAAGACAAAAATTTACTTTTCGCTTATAGTAATAAAAATAAAATCATTTACCTGTCTCTATTTTTTGTGAGCAAATTTCTTTCGATGCCTTCCATCAAATTTTCAAACCACTGAGCCATGACAGTCTGTTTATCAGGGGCTTGACATCGAATGATATTTTGCCGCAGTTGGTTAAAATACTGAAATTTCTTATCATTTTATTCAAATGAAATAAATTTAAAATTAAATTATTTACCTCTTCATTGAGCAAAATTAAACCTAAAAGGGGTCGTGACATTGACCATTGATTTCGACAATCTTCGAACATAATAATGTTCAATACCGTCGATAGCATCTATTCAACAAAAAAATTAATTTCAATAACGTGTAATTGCGTAAAAAGAATTATTACTTGTTGTAGTATTTCAGGATGAAGCTCCAAAATTTGAAGAAATGTTTCACTATCTTGAGTTTGATTCTGTCGTATTTTTTTTCCTTTTATAGACAAACGCTTAAATAAGTAGGTGACGATATGATCAAGAGTTGCGCAGCAACCAGTGCAAACCATTGTATCTATAAATCCAACAAAATTTAACGAATTAAGTAAATAATAAGCGTAAAGTATTTTTTATATTTTTACCTAACGCAGTTAATCCTTCCGAAATGGAAGAAAGAATATATAAAAAAACTGACGGCTCCAAATTACTGATGAAGCTCATATGATCTTGGGCCAAACATTCGAGCAGAACGTAGTATGTCTGGCTGAGTTTAGGATAATCCTGGAATATATATATTATATTAATCAATAACATTTTTGAAAATCAACTTCTTAAATTTACACACCAATAAATCTGTTTGTGGAATGGACAGGAGAAGTTTTACAAATGTCTGCAAAGCATTATCTAATGCATCATCCCCGTATAAACGAAACACTCCAAAATTGACATAGCTGCCGCACAATGCTGCTTTTAACATAGAAAAACATATCGATATCCCTTTTAATTTCATTGGGTATAATTGTTCTTTAGGAATGTCGCCTAATGTCAAAATCCGGGTACCTAATTCACAACAAAGACATTTAAGAAAACCAAAAAATATAAAATTAATTAATAAAATTTACCATAACTGACTATAATCTTGCTCGTTTCTCTAAACAATAATATCCCGTTGGGAGACGAAACGTCAAATTGCAAACGTTGTGACCGATTCTGAACGAGCTCAGCCATCAACTTCAAAACTGGTGTTGTAATTACTGGATCATGATACCACAGCTCGATTGCTCGCTGCAAAATTGGTGTGTAAGTCGGATATCTTTATTTAATTTAGGTGAATATTTTTTTTGAAAAAACCAAATAAAGAAATAAATAATTTTAAAGGATACATCCAATCAAACAGCATCATATAACTCGTTTTGGTATTGAAGGCAAAAGCGATGCCACGTAAATCTCTGGCAAGACCGACAAGGGCTTTTTTGGCTTCCTCAGCTCGAAATAGTGGAGTATCAGCGTTGGCTAAAAGATTACCGATGGCATCTAGAGATGCTATATAAAAAAATTAAAAAAATTAAAATCCATTTTTTCGACTGATCCAAAATCTTTCTTAATTTGATTACCAGTGACAGGTAACATAAACTGCTCAAATTTCTCTTCATCTTCACCCAAATCTACCATCAGCAATCGACCTAATGAGGTATAAAAGGTCGTCCTACAACGCATATCACCAATCTGAGCAGAGTTCCCTAGAAATGGGAAATGTTCACTCTAGAAAGAAAGTTAAAAACAAATTAAATTAAATATTTAAAATGTTTGAGTTAAAAAAAAAATTATGTAATAATTAGACTCACCGTGTGGTTGTTGAGCATGAACTGCACCTCTTCTAGCTTGACTAGTTTACGGACACTGCTGTAGCCAACAGACAAATCATTCAACAATTGTAAAGTCTTGGAAATGATTTGTTCACTTGATCCCCAGTACTTTAGGTTAGTTATTCTATAAAATAAAATAAAATCAGAAGCGTTCTTTTTACATGAAAAAGTTATAAATTTACATTTTTCGAATAAATACACTTAAAACCATTGACTCATCACTCAAGCCTAAAACTTCAGATAACCTTCTGTAGACCTGCAAAACGAAAACGATTAGCTTCACATTATAGTCAACAAATTTTGATCTTATACTCGTGATGTTTTTTGCACTTGTTCGCCCACGTATATTTTTCTAAACTGTTCAAAAAAACTAAGCATAGCAAGTTCCAACTTTTCGCAACCTCCATGTGTTAATCTTGAATCGGTCAAATTCATTAATTGAAGCACTCTAAAAATGAAGAAATAATAGTAAAATTGAACATATAAATTAAATATTAACAAAGATTACCTGCAAACCAGTTCACCATCCATTGCGTCATGTTCATCATTACTATTAAAAGATACTCGACCCCCAACCGCTGCACCAATAATGTAAACAAGCCAAGTTAATCTCCCTAAAACAATTAAAATTTTCTTTTAAACATCAGTTTTTAAATTTATATGATTCGTCTACCTTCTTGGATTGCAACTTCTAACTGAGGTGCTGAAGGATTTCGATTACTCAATATCTCTTGGTAACTTTGTGCCGACTGATCAAATAATTGCACCAATAGTGAACACGTCTTCTCATATTCACACCTACCAATGGTTGATAACTTAAAAAAACAACAAAACACGATAATTATAAATAATTTTCAGGAATTTTTATTTTTATACCTGATCTAACTGTTGTGATACCATTCCTAAATCATCCAATGGGTCTTCGTGTCCATCACTAAAACACAAATAAAATGTAAACCAGTATTTCCTAATTTATCATTTAGGAATTTGATTACGTTAAAATTGCAGTTACTGATTCCAGCCGAGAAGTAATGTAGGCATTTGTTACTTCAGGTGTGTAACTCTCTAAAAGATGAGGTTCTGATGCTTTCACGTACGGAACAGAGGCAACCATTCTCTGCCATAAACTCAATAAATAATGGACACTGTTAGGTGCAAATTGCCACATCTAAAAAGGAAAATTCAGAGACAACTGTAAGCTCAAAAAACACAAATATAATCGTGCAATTTTACCTGTAAACTTGTCACTGTAAATTTGGCAATTAACGAAATTGTTTCTGGGTAACTTTCAACTTTTACTAACTCCCCCAGCTGGTAGTTGGACTTTAGTCTAGCTAAAAGTCGACAGAATTCATGATAATTGTTAGCGTCTGATAATCCCTATAAAAAAATTAAACTATAGTAACGGTAAACTGGAGAGTAAATTTTTTACTTGTGGATTTTCTAACACAGCTTTCACACCATTAACGAGTTGCGAGAGAAATTTGGCTCGTTCTGCATTTGTAAATAGCGAGCGCCTAACTGATGCAATTTGAACTAAACATGATAAGGCCTAAACAAGTGAGGAAATATTATAATAACGTAGAATCATCACATTTTAATAAATCGTATACCAATGGAGATAACGAAGATGGTAAACATGCGTAGAGATCAAAAAATAATTGCAGTGTGTTGAAGTCAAGGAATGCTAAAGGATTAAAATCAAAAATTAGTTTCACATTTAGAAAGTTTTTTGATCTCCTTACCAGGTCTCCAATTTGTAGGGATTTGTACCGTACACAAATCATCAGAAGATTCGTCTGTTGACGTACCAATGAAATCAAATGTGAGACAATTATGCGCTAATCTTAATAACTGTGTCATTAATCCGTGCTAAAGTAAACAAATGTATGAGTAAATATAAATTTTGATCCTAATAAATAACATTCACCTGTCCTTCATCATTAAAATTTAAATTTTTACAATTTTCAAGAGCAGTTCGTAGTAACGAACACGAGATTTGGAAAATTTCGTACAATTGTGTATCTCGGAATGAGGAGGCTACTTTTCTGTGTTTGGTTAAAGATCTGTTGGCTTCAGTCTGAAAATAGTTTATCTTAGCATAAAAGCAGAAATAAATTACTTAAGAGAAACAAAATTCCAAATATTCGAAATTAAATAAGTAAGGTAAAATAAAAAAATACAACATTAATTTTATTTATAATTACCTCGCTCACTTGATTCATTTCACACGTCAATTGAGACAAAAGTTGAACACCTATCACACAATGCTCTACAGAACCCTAAATGAGTATATTAAAAATAAAAAATAATAAATACTTGCATTGACAATTTTAAAAAAAAATTATCATTCGAACTCACCTGTAAAAATCTAGTTACATGTGTAATTACATTTCGGAAAAAATATTCATCTTTATCACTGTCAAACCAACCTAATTTTGTGAGTCGAGAAAAAAGCTGCACTAGTGCTTGTATTACAAAACTTGCTAATTTCGGTCTTGTTACAAGATAATTTAGAATATAATTTCCTATAAAATAATTTAAAAAATATAGATAGATGTCTCGATCAGTTACAAAGGGCTACTCACGTATGTCCACCCTTTGTTGAAGGGTTAAACTATTCGAATTTCTTGCTAGTAATTTACTTAACGTTGTGGCAGCTAAAAGTTGTGCATACGCTGACTGAAATTGAAAACAAGTATTATTTATATAATGAAAATAGATTTAAAACAAAATATGAATTAAAAATAGAGGTATTATTAAATAATGTTGATTTTATCTCTTACATCTCCTCGTTCTAGCAATAGCTGGCATTTACTTAGACAATCGGGATTATTCGCAAAATTTACAAGAGCTTTTTCGGCCTCCGTTCTCTGTGAAGCATCAGTGGATTCGTACAATTGTTTGCATAACAATTCAAGCTGAGTAACCTGGAAAGAAATGCATATATTTTACTGGATTCCACGGAAAGGTAAACTAAATAGTTAATAAGCATTAATTGCTATTCTTAGTTCCATACTTTATATCGCATGAAAAATTTTCTTTCTGTTCAGTTCATTGCTCAACTCATGTTATCAACAGCCGTGCTCACCACGTACAATATAAGATAAAAGTTTTTTCTTTTTTCAAAAAATACTGCGATCAAAATAAAAATCCGTATATGGTATCTTTGTAACGTTGTTTCCCACAAAATTGCCTTACTACTCCTATTGAATGCACAATTAAAAATTTCTGAGAAATAAGGTAGCTGATTATATAGATTATCGAATTTATTGCAGTTATTTTAAGCACTGTACAACATTTTCAGGAGTAAATGTGGACCCCCTAACTCAGTTAGGCTTACAATTAAATACAAAGTACCGGAGTGTCCGTTTTACATCATCTACTAACACGAATAACTGTCTTTTTAGATATTCGATTTTGCATTCGTAAGAAATGCACGCATTCTAGCAAAAAAACATTGAGATTTGTGGCTGTCATCCATTTCATGCCATTCACTTTTCAAACTCACCTGCTCATCGGCCATTTCTGTTTTCATGACACCAAGACCTTCATTAGTTCCAACCAGTAGGCCGCGCAGTTTGAATGTGTGGATCATGGTACAGATAAAAAGATGATGACGTCATACTTCTCAACTTCCTTACAAATTTCAAGGGGAGTTTGGTTTTATGCTATGTCATATCAGAGTAATCGGGTATCAAATCTGTTGCGTAGGAAATGTGCTGTTGTATGGGAGGGCCTTTATACAATTATAAATCCCGCCATTGCGGTTGCATCGTTACAAAAAAAAATATTTTTTCACTTTCAAAATTATTGATAAACTAATTACCATAAATAAAAAAAATAAAATAAAAAACTCTCCTTCCATCATTTTATTACTTCAGTACATTGAATTTAATTAGAAAATAAATGAAGCTTTATAAAAGCAAAAAATATTAGCATTTTAAATAAGAACGAGATATTTTATCCCGAAATTCCCGAAGAACCTCCAATAGACTGAACGTCTACAAAGAAAAATGTATAAAATTCATAAATATGAGAGCTAAATCTTAACTAAATACCAGGTGGATCAACAACTCGTGATCTCTCCATGGCCAGCGCTTCCAAATGCTGAGTATAAAAGCCGTTGAAATCCAATCTAAAACATAAAAAACGAAAATATTTCTGGTCTCGGGATTTTTTTTACAAATTTATGAAAAAAATTACCTGTAAATAATGTTTACAAGTTTGTCATTATAATTATCACGGCCTAAATCTGATATTCTATCCAAGAGAGTAACGAGCAATTCAGTAAACTCCTGATCAAATCGAGCAATGCGCTGTTCGAAACTCTCATTTGCTGATACAGGTTGAGCCTCAGATTCAGGGCTCTGGAAATTACATTTCACATTGAAATTACTTTTTTTTTACAAAATTTTGTAAGCACATACCAAATCGTCATCAGTATCTACATGTTCCGAAATTAATTGCTGGGATAATCCAACCATTTCTGCTTCAACAAAATATCTGTTCATTCTCTAAAAACAACAAAATTAACGGTTTTGTAAAATAAAAACTATTTTTGAGTTACCTGAATAAAATTAGAGAATGTGATGCAAATTGTCATTAAACGACTAACTAATCGGAGTAATTCCGGACTTGTTAGCATGCAATCTTGCAAACAAAACGTTAGAAATTGGGTGTGGTGAAGAAGAACATCATCAACATTTGTCACCTGAAATAAAATTGATCACTATACTTATTGCAATAAGTACATTTTTAGTTACCGTCAGCATTTTCGCAAGAAAAACATTCCAATTAGGTTCTAAGACTTCAAACATCATATAATATTCAAGATTTTGAACGTAATTAAGCATTCTTTGACGCAAAGCAAAAGCTGCACCGTACGAACGGGCGTCACTTAAAGGAAACGATTTTGCTACTTTATTGCTGATCCACACATTGCATAAAAGGCGTTCCACGTGTTTCGAATAAAATAGGTGACGGAAAAGCATTTGGTAGCAAGCTAATGCCTAAAACAACACCACAATGTCAGATTCAATGGAAACTCAAGTAAATACAGCAATGTTCTTACCTTCCTGTTCAAAATCAGCGATAACGGCCATTTAACGTCGTAGTCAAATGAAAATGCTTCCAATCCAGACAATTTTAATTCTACTACATTTTTGTAATCTGGAAATGGTGTCATAGATTTTTAGAAGATAATTTTGCCGAGATTTTTTAAAAGAAATTTTCTTTTACTCATTACCTTTTTCTTCTTTTGTTTCTATGCTCAAAATTTTAAACATTTGTGTCATCAAGTCGAATGGTAACAATTCAACCCTAAAAAATGTAATAAAAAGTTTTATTTCAGATGTAACTTATAGGTCCGAAAAAATCTGATCCCCCTCAAACATTTTTTTCAAATAGTTTAAGAGGACCAGACCTTTTTGACACACATTTAAATAAAAGCTACGATTTTACCTAACATCATCATTATATGGATCGTTGCTGGCTACACTAGTTCGTAAAGCAAGTTCAAGTAATGATTCGAGACGAGTTGGCATTATATGTATTATTCAGTTAAGATCAAATATAAATATAAATAGAATTAAATTTAACTTTCTGAGAAAGGATATCATTAATGTTTTTCTTTAGCTCATCTTCAGCCATGTCCATAAATTGAACAATGAAATCACCTTGATCCAAAAGAAAATAATGCTTTACTGATCTAGAAATAAAAATAAAAGTTAAATAGCATTGACTAAAAAATTTCATCAATAAATTACCTCAGTCTTCCCATTAAATCGGATTCTTCCATAAGTAAGTCGAGTAGTTTTTTGCTGGCAAATTCGTATGCTTTTTCAATGCACTCAACATATTGGCACTCTTTTTTGGTGAAAACAATTTCTTCAGCATATGGACATTGAATAACTTTACCTATCAAACAATACTAAGTTTATAAAAGAAAGATAAAAATACGTTTTTCATGTAACTGACCACATTGTCGAATGACATTGAGATATTTTCCTGTCCTCAAAATCATGTCTGCTATATTCTCCAAAAAACTCGGAATTCTTTCACGACAAATGGTGTAACGTTTTTCCCAATAAGTATCACTAACTGTTAAGGCAATGAGTTACTTTTCGAACATTTCAGACAAAAACAATTATGTATAAGGATATTCATTACTATAATCTACGGGTAGCTCTTCTTTCTGAATTATTTCATTATCTTCAACAAGAAACTTTAAAAAAAAGTTACTTCATTTTTATAATGTGTGTTTTTAATTCCTCTGAAATAAATACCTCGCCGTACAAATCTGCTATGACGCCCTTATATATCCATTTTTCTAATATTTCGAAGTACGGAACACAAGCCTGTTTAAATTAAAAACAAATTGTTAAAAAATATCGCAAAACAAAAAATAGACAAACTCAACGTTTTGAATTAAAAACAAACACAATTCCTGAGCTTTGGCGTCTCTTTAAAAACAGAAAAAAATAATCAGCATTTCAAAATTTTGTCTCATCTGCATAAATACCCGCTCAAACTGTTGGTTTTATCGTGAAGAAGAGTAAGAACAGCTCCACCTTTACTGTTGCCCTAAACAAAACATAAATTAAATTCTGAATGCACTATCCACCTTTACAAACTCACTTTCGATATCGTCAAAGCTATTGACGTTAATATTTCAATTGTTCTCTTAGTTGGCTGTAAGTAGTACCACAACTTTTGCATTGTTAACAAACCTTGACGAAGTTGGTGTTCCAACTGAGCAACTAACAAAAGATAATCCTAAAAATAGTAATTTAGATAAGAATATTATAAATTGGATACTGTACTTATTTAAAACCTTCATTAATGTTCTCATCGCCGCAGTCAAGGCATGGTTAACCATTCCGTATTCAAAGGATGATCTTTCTATGAGTTTCAAACAAAAGTGCATAAAAACAAAGCAGCTTCAAATAAATATTTTATAATATTTACTTTCAATGAATCGGATTATAACTGAATAATTAGCACAAACGGGCAAGACTCGTCTAACCATTTCTTTTAACGAAGAATCTGTGCTCTCATCCAAAGAAAAACTGTGACCGTTTATTTTATCTGGCAAAGGCTGAGCATGAATGTAATCTCCTTCAATCCCCTAATACATATAAATAATAAGAATTGTTAACATTTTGTTAAGCCCTGTTTTATAAACTGAATATTTACTGAAAGACAGTAAAGTAATTCTTCTAATAAAATATGCTCTTGAGTCGCTAATGGCAACGATCCTAATGGTCCCACCTACAATTTAAAAAAATAATTAATATTCAGTAATAAAACATTAAATTTCGAACTAACAATATCTTCTTGGCGTCCAGCATCCACGAAATCCAGAGATAAGTAAGGCCGCTCGAAGTACCATGTAGGTAAAATAGGTACTTGGTTGTCTAAAAATTTCATAATTTCATTAAGAAATGTGAATATCCTATCTATTTGAATACAGCATTTATTAAAGAGGGGCTTTGGAGGCTTGGCGGTTATTTTCTTTAATAAAAGGTTGCAGTATTTTTGCGAGCACGTTTCATCGAATAAATAGGTGAGTTCACTGCAATAACACTTACTTGTTTTCTTTTGCAGATTCTCTTTGTTTCGTTCATTCTGAGATATGTTTGAATTTTCAGTTGTCGCTTTTAGTAACATGTCTTTTATCTAAAACAAATATCATTTCTCAAAATTAAGGGCTATTTGAATTGCAAAAATATACCTGAGATAATTCTTCTGCCGAAATTTTTGTTCCAGGACCAGGTGAAATATTTGATTCTTGACTTGGCTGTCTTTGTGCTGGTGTGTTTTCCAAAAACGATTTGGTCTATAAAATTGAATAATTGCTTTCAGATTACGAGAATTTAAAAAAAAATTGTAACGAATTACCCCTGGATCTTCAGCAATTTTCGAAAGCAAATAAATTAACGAATTCAGATGTTTGATGCTTGATATAAAACAAAGTTTTAAAAAATCGGATTTTACGATAACTTTTATTAAATAAATTTACTTTTTTGATTTAAGGTCTTCATATAAATTTAAAAAATCCTGTTGACTCGCGCTTATTTCTGACAATCGACGAACAGCGTTGTACGATGACATCTAAAACGGTTATAAAATAAAATTTCCTTCTTCGATAAATTAAAGAAACTTATAAATCAACCTGAGTTGTTAGATAAGGCAATTTATTTTTTAACAAGAGATCAGTGTATAAATTGGCTGTAACGCCTTCTGTTCCACCACTGCCATAAAAAAAATAATAAACAAACCTATTAGACATTACTAAAATTCAGTTAAATCAAAGCTTACCCTAAAAGCTTAATCAACTCGCTTACGTCGTGGTGAACCTTAAATTCACTCATTTCGAATTCTTGAAATAAATTGTCTCCAGTAGATTTACTATAATCTATAACAAAAGAGAAAAAATTAAAAAATTGGCAATAGTACAATCAATATTATCAATCAAAACAAAAACCAAAAATTTTTAAGTACCAAAATTCACTACAAACAAATTTGAAAACTGACAAATAGCATACGTAATGAATCCAACCACACAGGTGGTTCGACTAGCAAACTTAGCGCTGAGAAATCGGGAATATCTTCTCGATTAATATCTTTATCGAGGCATAATCCCATGGTAAGCACAAACATACAAAATTAGTGGTTATAGTAAACTGTAAACAACATGTTAGTCATTCCATTCAAAATGCGCATCTTTTGATATGGTAGCAATATTAAGAATTCTAAAAGTTGTTATTTCATTCTGTTCATTCTAACCGATTTTATGGTGTTTTTCAGGATTTCACACAACTGCATCAATTATCAGCAAATGAATTCGAATATCAGTACATATTCGATGGAGTTTTCCGCGGGAGTCTGCTGCTCATCGACATCCGAAGCAAATTCGGGCAAATTTAAACTAATGGCGACATCTCGCGGAGGTTCTAAAAATAATGATATGGAGCTCCATTCCGAAAAATATTTACAAATAATTATATTTGAATTATAGATTACATTTTGAAATTATGGTAGCAAAATTTCCTCGATTTGTGAACGAAATGAATACCTTTTAGCATCCAGAGTTTCAGACCGGAAACAAAATTTGGCGGGATTTTTTAAAAACAAAACGAGTAAACTCTCTTCTGGCCCTCCAACAAGCCAATGATTCTTACTCCACATCATTGATTGGAACGGACTTCCAAACATTCAGATTTACTTGATTAAAATAACAGGTATTTTCTTTCATTAATGTAAAAATAATAATACAAAACAACAAAAACCAAACATTTGGCTCAGAAACATTTATTAATGGAAACCTAACACATTTTAGAATGCTTTAGCCATTACTTAGAATGGTTAATAAACATAAATAAGGCCACAGTACAAAGTAACCTGCATGATATTGTAAACATTTAAAAAAAAAAGAATTTAAATTAATCAGCAAAAAAACTTGTGTACAAAATGTCCTTTAGTATAAACCCTAAGGGTTGTTGTTCTTGTGACATCGTAAAATCGAAATTAAACTCTAAGTTACAAAATAGTCTTCATACAAAATCAAAACTAAAAAAATAGTTATTGTATGTATCCAACATAGCGAAATATCCAAAATTGCAACAAAAAAGGGGGGAAAAAAGCAAAATATTAATTTTAAAAAATCACAAATCTTGAAAATGTAACACTGATACAAAAATGAAATTGTTACTTCACCCGTGTTCGTTTTCTTGGAATAATCTTTAAATTTTAACAGTACCAACATCAATGATCAATGGCAAACATTAAACGTACATTATTACTATCCATATTAAACTTGTAGAATTTAAAACAAATATTGTATCAACACTTGTTTGTCGTATTAATGGAATTGTTTACTTACAGCAAGCATTAGCAAAAAAATAGATATATTGTATAAATAAGGCCCTGTACATCCCACATCCACTGACCTAAGAAAGAAATTGTAAAAACTTTTTTTTGTTGTTTTACATTGCTTATTTGTTAAGTACTTTTATATAATAAAAAGAAAGTTAATCTACAGATACATTCATATAGAACTCCTAACTATCTATATAACGTAATTATTTTCAAATCTAGATCTACGAAAAGATTGTTAATTGCATTTTTTATGTAAAAAATGGCGAAAATAGTCACTTTGAGTGAATTACAATACTTGATAATGAATTTATCTTGATAATCTTCCTTTGTAGGTCAAAGATATGGGATCTCTGCAATTATGAAACGAATAAATTCATTAATTCCTTTTATTTCCTTCTACGGCTCACAAAATTACTACGACTCAAATATCACTCCCTTTTCTTATTTTAGTGAAAACGATAAAGTTAAGACATAAAATTAATATCTTAAAAAAATGCGATATGAGAACGCTCATTAAATTGCAATCACCTGTAACAATCTCACGCCCTTGCTTGGATCTCGACACCTGGAGGAATGGACGTGGTATAAGTAGGAGTTTCAAGCTCTTCGTGTTTCTTCATTTTGGCCCCTTGTTGAAGTTTATAGTGGTTGATAATATCCTGATCCGCCGGCGACGACTGCACAAATGCATCCAATTGATACATGTTAAACATATACTGCCACAAATTTTTCAGCGTCATTGGAATTTCAAAGTCGCAAAAATATTTACCTTAAAATTAAATTTACATATTCATATCGTTACATTAAAAATAATCGTCTTACATACCAGCAATTCGGATATGCTGTAAACGAGGCATTAATTCGCAATCGAAGCAACACATGGCGTCACCCGTAAGAAAACGAGTGCCTTTTGATCCCAGATGCTCATCTATTTTTTTCAAATTGGTAAGAAGAACATTTTTCGAAGACTCGTCGCGTTTCGTTAACATAAGCTTAAATTTCTGTAAATATAGAAAAGAAAAGAAATATATTTTTGTAAAAAGAAAAAGAAACAAAGCAACGAGTTTACAGAATCCTCTGACCCATGAACAAACATCGCCCAAATTTTTTTTGCACAAAAAAAAAGGGAAAAAAGAAATAATAAAAAAATAAAAAAAACAATTTATACATTGCAAATTCTAATCAACCGCCATTCCACTTGATTGCCTCCTTCAAAAAATGCCCTGTCGAATTGTCCCGTCCTCAATACATTGGCCTCAAATAGACTTACTGCTTAGTATTGAGAACATGTCTATCTAACCTAGATTTAACCCTTTTTTATTTTGTAATATTCATAACAACTACAAAGTCAAGGAGCAAACAGAAAAATAAATAATGCGAAACTTACGCTGTAAATGTTTTCTATTTTCAGCGCCACTTCTTTATCTTGAACAAACAAATTGTGCCCACCAGGAACGTTCTTCATGATGTGTCTCTCGATTTTTTCGTTTTCCAAAATCGCCATCCCATTGTCAACTAAAATTGGCGGTTGTGCCGCTTCGAAATTGCTTCGGAAGTCGGGAGGCGGTTTCAACATATCTACTGTTGTAACTTTGAGTGAGATGGTTTTCAGCTCGGCCAACAAATATAAGTCCATAAAATATTCCTGGCAAAAAAGGCATGCTCCTTTTCTACGCCCATCGATGGTTGAAGCCTGAAAGTTGAGTCCATTAATGTTATTTAGTGAAACACCGAAATTAGTAGAAAACGAGGGAAAACAGGATAATGGGGTGGGGCAGGAATTTCTGATTTCATCGAAAGGCGTATCTTTTAGCGATAATTTTATCTTAGATTTTACGTTTGATAATTAATTTTTCAAGTCCTTAATTCGGCTTTTATTTTAAGTTGGAAAAATCACAAGGAATTCAACCAATCTTTGTGCAAGGATGAGAATCAACGGACAAAAGTTATAATAGATAGCATCTTTATCTCGGCGGATCTCTATTGTGGCAACTTTATTGACGCCATTAAGAAATAAACTGCATTTATCGCATAAATTTCGGTGTTGGTTAACGGTCGTGCCAGGATATCGCACATTGTAACGGTTAGGCCTAAATTTGATTCTTACGTAAAATGCCAATTGAAAAGTTTCAAACTCCATGAAAAAAGTTGTTGGATTCAAAAACGACTTACCTTAATTATTAATTCAATTTCGGGAACATCCGAAGCGTCGTTTTCCCGATCGTTCGACATGGTGAAACTTGGCAGCTAATTGTCAAACTTTTTTTGAGTGGACGAGGTAAAATGCGGACAGAAATGAGTCGCAACAGATTCCCCTCCCAGAGCAAGTGACTTACTGCGCAGGCGCAAGATGAAAATACGCCTGCGCGATATTACGTCATCGAGATATTTAGTTGGATAGTTTATCATTAACTTCCATATGACATAAAAAATTGTAATTTATAATTTTAAACTCAAGTTCAGTATTAAATTAACTTTGAACAAGTTCAAATAAGAGAATAAGAACTCAGATGGATGATAATGATTATTTATTCCAATAATACTTCCTACAAATTAACAACATATGTACTAAACATAACTACACAATTAGCAATGATTTTCAAATGCAGAACTTTTGCTTTTATTAGATAGAAAATAAAAATTAAAAAAACTTGAATCCATGACCCCATTTTTCCACGTTAAATTGATTTATTCGTCAGTTCTCAGTTACGACAACTTGTAATAACCCACTTCCAGTGTTTGCTTAAATTAGGTGAGTGCAATTCATCCGCACCTGCAAAAACTGGTTTACATTCTTTTCACGACTTTGTAAAATTAAAATCGAAAATAAAATCTACAGATCTCGATATGAATCAACATCGAACAGTTTTGTAAAAAGTTAATTTCAATGATTATAAGCAATTATTGATGATGTTTTACTGCGGCTGGGCACTACGAGCAATTTGATCTTTCAAAACCATAATACTTTGTCGTTGCTCGGGAGGTAATATAGATATCTGCTGGTCAGATAACTGCAACACTTGCATGATGAGGGCAGCCTAAATATAAATAGTGTTAAATTTAAAACCGTATAATAAAAAGCTTAAACCGAACCTTTTCTTGATCCTGTGCTGATATCTGCGAGGGGCTTGCATTCCTGATAACATTCCCCATCGGCGACATGTTGGCTAAGTTGAGGCTTCTCCCTAATCCTGCCATCTGTATGATAAAGTTACAAGTTAATTCGTTCGGATGGACGCGGCTTATTTCGCCCTTAAATTTAAGCTTATTTACATTAAAAAGACATAAAAATAAAATTAAATAATTTAAAAATAAACTAGATAATATTTCTTTTGAAAAAATCTGACAACTGAATTTATAAAAATTCACATTTTTAAAACAATTTTCCGCAGTAACAAATAATTTTACTTTTAAATATCAATTATATTTGATGGCACTTACTTGAGGTCTTAAATTTGGAACATTTATTGCTGCTCCTTGAGTAGCTGGCTGTAATCTCGGATCTCTGGGTTCAAACAAACTTGTGTCAAAAGGAACAGAACTCCTCTGTTCGTATCCAGATCGCCCTTCAAACATCCCACGGTCATTATCTCTGAAATTAGTCAACAAACGATATAATTAAAAAAAAATTAAATTTTTTTTGGATTTAAAATAGTACCTAAATCGAGAATCGTAGTTTCCTCTGATGTCAGAATCTGCACGTGGATCTCTAGGATCCCGCATTTCTCTCGGATCTCTCGGAGTATCTCGCGGATCTCTTCCTCCACCTCCCGGTGCCATAACTCGCATATCCCTATCACCCAAATTACGCGGGTCTATGCCGCGTGGATCTCGCATATCAAAGTCGCGGCCTAATCGCAACAAATTAAGTAAACATTAAAACTAATGATCTAAGACGAGCAAAGAAGAGAAATTTTTTTTACTAAAAAATGTACTGGAATACAAACCATGTGGTTCATTAAACTGATTTCCTAATCCTGGATTATTTGGTCCTCGAACTGGATCAGCAGGATGGTCTCCCAGTAATGCAGGTCGCGAAGGGCGTAAGAGAGATGATGGTAATGGTAGCTGTGGAGCTGGACTATGGCGAGAAATGCCTGCATTGCAAAAAGAAATGTTAATTTGGATGGATTTTGTTATGCCAGAAATGGTTTTACCTGATCCATAATTATTGTCGAAATTTCCACTTGCAGAAACAGATGATGTGTTGTTGCTGATAGCATTCTAGTTTAAAATATGAAAAATAAAGAGTTAAGTTTGTTTATAGAAAGAATACAGCAAAAAAAAGGAAACAAAATATCAGAAAAAAAAGGAAAAAGAAAGAAAATATTGAAAAAAAGAATAAAAACGGAAAAAAGAAAAACAAAGCAAAAAAAGATAAAGAAAGAAACGAAGAAAAAAAGGGGGGAGGGAAGAAAAAAAGAGAAAACGAAAAAAAAAAAAACTTACCGATGAATTTGCCGCATCAGTTAAATTCTGTAAGGCTTGTGCATTGTTTGCCCTATGCAACATACTCTAAAAGTTTGGAACAAAATTTAATTTAAATTTACTGAAAATTTCAAATCTTAACTTAAAATTTACCATAGCAACTTGTGGATCGACTATACGCATAACAACTTGAGCTTGCAACAAAGCATAAGCAAGCTGAGGATTCTGAAGCAACATTTTTCTAGCTTCGTTCGGATTATTTTGAATACACAACTAAAACACAAAAATTTAAAAACCAATTTAAAAAATATTTAATATTAAATAAAATAATATTAACAACATACTTTCATTTGTTTCATTAATTCGAACATTTGTTCGGGTGGCAAACTAGCAACTGCTTTCGATATAGCTTCTGGAGCTTTGTCCGAATCGACTTCTCCTCCATACGGACTCTTTAAAAATTAAAAAAAAAAAAACATAAAAAAGATAGATTATACTTGACAGTTTCGTCTATTACCGAATGATTAAACCAAACCTGCTTACTTACTTCTTGCGGAGGCCCACCCAAAGCTGCTTGCAAATCTAAAGATTAAGATAAAATTAAATTCAAATAAATGTAAACAAAGATTACGCGCTAGTTAACAAATACCCTCACTCTTTAATTCCTCTTTATTCTTTTCGCTTGCAGCATTGTCTACACGTAACGCACGTCCATTTAATTCGTAACCGTTTAAATTTCTCATTGCACTTAAAGCTGTGTCTTGGTCCTTATATTCACAAAAGCCATAACCTTTCGGTTTTCCAGTTTCGCGATCATAAACCAATCTGGAAAACAATAAAATGTTACAAAACTAGTCCTTAGTCCAAATGCTACTTCGTAAAGAAAAGCATTTGCAATGTTCGTTCGTTTTACCTGAAACTTATGACAGGTCCAACTTCTGAAAATATGTCTTTCAGTTGTTCTTCTGTGGCTTCGTACGGAATGTTACCAACTGTAATCAGTATAGTTTGAATGAATAAAATTGTTACCCTTTTATTTACAATAACAAGTAACAAAATATAATCTTTTGAATAGATTACTTACCAAAAACTGAACGAATGGAACGTTCTGCGGCTGATAGAGTTCCCTGTACAGACATTTTCTTCTTCTATTCTTTCTTGTTCGATAAAAACGTCAATAAACACGGATACGGGTCTTCGGCGTAAACGCGGGTTAATATAGGAAGTGGAACAAGTTTTGTC
This sequence comes from Stenotaenia linearis, assembly GCA_034700445.1. Classification (NCBI taxonomy): domain Eukaryota; kingdom Metazoa; phylum Arthropoda; class Chilopoda; order Geophilomorpha; family Geophilidae; genus Stenotaenia; species Stenotaenia linearis. Next base: position 25,914 of record JAQIXT010000317.1, read on the forward strand.
TGCGCGCCACCTGGTAGCGGCAGACTACAAAATAAGTTACGGCGCTCTAGCAGCGAGAGTGTATCCCACAGTTCTTGTCACCACTTTGCTTATAACCACTGGCAGAAGTAAATAAAGTTTATTTACTTACCTAGTTTATTTACTTCTGCCACTGGTTTATCAATATGTGCAGAATTTTATATCTCTGACTGCGGTACTGCAATAATCAATATTTTATTTTGTCTACAGGATTTTTTATTTTTTATTTTTTTGAGGCATAGTTTCCACAAGAATCTAAGCTTAGCCAGAAGAAAGTCTGTGGGCTACAATCTAGATTGAGATTTTATCTTAAATAAAGATAAAATATTTCACGGCAAACTAGGAAAAATAAAAAAAATTAGAAAAATAAATTACAACCTTTTATAATTTTATAAAATCTTCTTTCTTCCACTTTTATTTGATAATTTTGTTTTCTTTAAGAGAAGTTATTTTTAAGTAAGGAAACAAAATAAAATTTCATAAAAGTGAATCAGACTAAGTAAGTGTGAATTGTGTCGCCATCTAGTAACCACTACACCATCTATTTTTTTAATCAATTTTATCAACTACACACAAGAACACGAGCTCAATTGATGATTTTATGAAAATCATTTGATGATTTTTCCGACAAATTATATAAAAGAGAATTTAATATTTTTTTAAATCTGCAATACGCATACATTACGTGCCCCACTTATTCGAAGCCCTTGGTTACAATCCAGCAATCTCCAAACAAATCAACATCACCCCAAAATCATCATCCAATTCTGCCTCGATTTCTGCTTTCCAGACTAGCGAAGGTCGTTTAAAAAAACTTTGAGATCTTACGTAATTATACTTTCATCTCGGCAGTGAAGCGATCAAAATGGCAGCCGGCAATATGATTAAACAAGCGATGAGTCAATTAAAATCCCCAGAATTCCGATCATATTTAATGAGGTACGTATTATCTAGAACTTAAGACACGACTTGAGAAAAATCGAAGTATAAATATTAAATCTTAAGTCTAGAAATGTTATAAAAACCATACGCGAAATGTGCGGAAGTAAGCCTAAATCCAGTGCAACTTCAACCGCAGCAAACGTGTTGTGTCTACCGGTAGACCTGTTATTTTTTCTAAAATCATCATAATTTCGATTCAAAATTGGATTTAAAAAAATGGAAAACAAATTTCAGTTATTAATATAAATTTACAAAATTTGACCTTCAACTGCAGCGAATAGCGCCACCATCGGATGTTTGTTTTTATCCGCAAAAAATCAAATTATTATTTAAATCATTTTAAAACGCGCGCATAATAAAATTATAACAACATGAATAAATAATCATAATTTAAATAATCAATTTATTTTTTCCATGCTCCCGTTTAAACGTCCATTAGCACAGTAAGTATTAATTACTTTCATAATTAATTTTTTTTTAAAATCCATGTTTATCTTTGCTTTTAGCATTTTTGGGGTCCAATAGCCAATTGGGGGATACCAATAGCAGCTATGGCGGACGTAGTAAACAAAGATCCAAGCTACATTAGTGGGAATATGACATGCGGTGATTAATGTTTTTTTTTCTTCCTTCTTATTATTTCCTTATTTTTATTTTATGTTTTTACACTCTTTATTTTATATTTTTTAAAATTCGACCAATTTAATGAATTTTAGCATTGTTGATCTACTCTGCTTTGTTTATGAGATTTGCCATCCGAGTTCAGCCACGCAACATGTTACTTTTTGCCTGCCACTTTACGAACGAATGTGCTCAATTGGTTCAGGGTAGTCGATTTATAAATTATCACTACATCTCGCCGCACGAAGTAGAAGTAGAAGTAAAAGCAACGGCGGAAAAAAATGTTGCAACGTCTAATCTTTAACGATGATATCATTATTGATTGCATATAAATTATATAAAAAGAAATTAGCTTTGCGAAGTATTGAATAAAACTAGATCTTATTATTTCTAAATACTTTTCCAGTCGTGATTTAATCTGGATTGAATCCAAAAGACATTTAGAAGACAATTTTATTATTTTATTTTATATTTTGTCCAATTTTTTTGCTTCCTCTTTAAAACACTTTAATTTTATTACATTATCGGCTTTTGTTTGTTGACAAATTTGATGCATCTGGAAAAATTATACAGAACTTTGCATTTGTAAAAAGAAAAAAAAGATAAAAAGGAAAAAAAAAGATTAAAATTTCTTGGAAGTGAATGGTGTTTATTTAATTTCAACTTAATTCCTACTGGGAAGAAATGTTGTGTGCTCTTCAATCTGCCCTTTTTATTTTTTTACCTGCATTTTCTCCTCCCACAGCCTGGGTAAAAAGCAGCTGACTCATGCGCGCGCCTCATCCCAGAGTGATATTTCGAATCCATTTCGATGCTCCATACTCGCGGCTCTTCTGCTTCACTTAACAAGCATATTTCACAACTGTTATGGATCGATAAATTCACAAAGTTAGATCCCTCGTTGCCACACAAGGAGAAGTGGCACAGCGAAATTCAATTTTCCTACCAAGCTGACAGATTATGGACCTAAGCGCCCTACAATCGCCAAGTCCGACACGAACGGCACGAGATGGGATTTCAAACACCTGATAGAAAATTAAAAGGATGACTTAGACGATGGTGACGACAAGCCCGATCAAAGGGTTACCACCGATTCATTCCTTTTATTTCTATTTCACTTTTTTTTTTCGTTTTGTTTTTACAATCAATCCATCCATTACTGGCGGGAATTTTTTTTTCTTTTTAATAATAATAATGGCGTTGTTTCATTGCGCATCGCAACTGAATAAATAAAAACTCCAAATCGTGATTCCTTTTCCTCGAATCTTCCGTCGTATTTTCTGATTCCTGAAGCAGTGATTTATTATTTCTGACTATATAAATTTATTTGATTTTTTTTTTGAACTTTACAATGGTGATGAGGGTGGGAGGGAAAGATTGACGCGAATATGCGTTTAACCAGGAGTCTACGGATTAAACTATTTTCACATTTTATTATCTGATCATTTTGTTTGTTCAGTACTTCTAAACACGTGAAGACTTCCTTTTAATCCATGTCGGAAATAGCCCTGATTCGTTGGCCAAGTGAAACACTGCCACTTAGGGGATTAATAATTCATGTGAAAGGCAACATGTGTTCGCCTCGAATTATAGACAGAGGGATGCTGTAGAGAGCAATCTATTCTCGTGTGCTTTTCATCTAAGCCCACAAGGAAACATTTTAAGTCATGGTCAACGCCATCTTTTGCCAAAGTCGTCAATCTGCTAACATCTTCATTCAACAATGTCAGGGTGTAAACAAATGCAGCTTTTAAAAAAAATTCTTTTCATCGAAATTTGACTTGTTATGGTAGATTACCACCTATGTAAGATAATGTTTTAAAGAACAAAAATTAGGTTACAATTGTTTGCATGCAAGAAAGTCAAAGTCAAATCATCAAGCGAAATTATTTTAATTATTTTTATGCTTAATCCTTAGCGAAATGAATTTAGAAATATAATCCGAGTTTTCAAATTACTGAAAAAATATTTAGTTGAAATTCCTCAAGTTAGTGTTTTGATGAGAAATTACATTGTGCCGTGGGAGTTGTGTTAGTCGATGATGCTATCCCATAATTCCGCCAGAGATTGATGTCTTCCTGAGTCACGAGTGAGGGGGTTGGGCAATGCAGGTCGCCCTAATGGGAGTCGAGGTGGCGGTGGCTCTACTGTTATCGAAATCTCAGTCATGTCACATAGTGTAACAATATTGATGTTTGTGCGTGCAGACCAAGTGTTTCTTTTACTTTTGTGTTGAAATTAGATAATGGTCTAGTTTTTACTTCTGCCATTTCTTTTTTATTATTTGTTATTTTTCTTTAATCTGCTCATTTTCAGCCACTTTTAGTTCAGTGGTAAAAAGTTGTACAATAGTACTCGTACCATTTATCTACAAATATGTTTTTTTTTTTGTTTTCTTGCTTTCAACTTTTTTGTTGGTTGTAACATTTTACACTTTTAGAAATAAACTGTTTTTGCCCGAAAAGATCCAATGTACTTCTTCTTTTCTTGCTCCATTGAACTCAACATGGAATTTCTCCTCTATTTGTCAGCATGATAATAAATATGAAATTGTGTGTCTCTGCGCGTGTGGTTATGCGTGTTGTCTATTCACACGTGTCACAATACAAATAACATAACACGTAAGATAAATTCCCAACTATCGAAAATTCATAATTAACAAGCAATTCACTGTAACTTAATTGATGCAATTATCGCGTTTTATTTTCAAAAATTATTTACAATATTTCTAATTAATACATATTAATGTATAAAAAAAAAGAAAAAGAAAAAGAAGAATAATATAAAAAGAAAAAGATACACTGTTTACAATATTCAATTTGTCCCAACATGGCTTCTTGTGCAAAGCGCTCGTCTGATGGAAATCATGAGACTTTTTTATATTCTCAATCCTACGGTTTAAGTAGCAAGAATCTTTGTATTCTGTCTGTAAATAATAAATGCCTGAAAATTCGTTTATTGACAACTCTGCCGAGCACACCAATCATCGGATAGAAGGAGACCAGCAGTCCACCTGTTTCGGTTCCCAAAGTATTTAATTCGCCTGACAAACTGGCAAGCATAAAAGCAGCGTTGCTCAGCGCTTCACGCATCACTCTATCTCACTAGCTTCCTAGCTCGGCACGGCCCTTTTCTCAACTATTCACCATGGGCACAGGTAAGTAGGGCCAAAAGCCCTTCGAGCACCATATAGGTTGGGTGGGGAGCATGCCGTTTAAGAGAGGTTTTCCCACCAAGCACCCGAGGCATGCTGGGTTACACACCAAAGGTCAGCCAATCTTAGCAAACGTGGTCGCGCTTCACTGCTATACAAACACCGACCAACATCCGTAGGCATCTTAAGATAACTTCTCCAGATTTGGATAGCAATTGACACTTCCCCCCACATATAGACATTGCGTTGAGGGTTTTTCAATTTCTTTTTTTCTTACGCTATTTCATTTCAAATATTTATTTTAATTTTTTGAAGCAAGACTATTAATTTTAATTTGATAAGTAATTTCAATATTTGTTGCTTATATAATTTATTCTAATTAAAATTTAAAGTTTATTTTAGTATTCATACTTTTAAAATTAATATTGCGATGTTTAAACTGACGGATATTGTCCGGAGATAGCCAAATGCCAAGTTGTAATGCAGAAACTGTGATTTCTATTGTTTGTGTGTAGGAGACAGATTACTCGACATTCCATGCAAAGTATGCGGTGACAGAAGTTCCGGAAAACATTACGGAATTTACAGTTGCGATGGTTTGTATTTGACCATGTTTATAAGATTATTCCATTTTTTCTTATTCAATTTTACGCTAATGAGATGTTTGGCATAACTGCCAAACGCGACTGTCAAACCAATTTTTCTCGCTCTGACGTTCGCAATGTTTATTTTATTGAAATATTAACTAACTTTTCTAAAGCGGTGTATCTTCATTCTGCATTACCAATTTTTTTGCAATTATCGACCATTTTCATTCCTAATATTTTCTTTCTTGTTTGACTAAAAATTAATCTGATGTGCTTGCGCGAGTAAATTTGTTACACAATCAGGTCTCTAAGATGTCGAAGGAGGTACCGTACGCTCTTTATTTTATGGCTGTCTTTTATGTTAAAAATTGAAGAACTGCCCAATCAGGGTTGCAGAAACTGTTGTGTATTTTAATTTAATCAATCAATTTTACATCGAATAATTTAAAGCGTTAGTACTTTTAACATAAAAAAAATGCAGCGCGATCAAATTCCCGTTTACTATACAAATAATATTTTAATTTCACCGAGATTGGGTTGTTTTGTATAATAATTGGTCAGCAATGTCTTTTTTCTTCCATTTATAAATCGGCAAAGAATTTAAATATATATTTTTGTACTATTTCACGCTAATTAATTGTTTATTCAAAGTTATACGCATTACGATCACGCGTCGTTTATTTCCTCTGCCAATATTACTAGGAGCTTTATTAGTGACACTTGAAGCATTGTATTCTTAATGCCGCGTTTGCTGTTAGTAGGTTGTTCAGGCTTTTTCAAACGAAGCATTCATCGCAATCGCATTTACACATGTAAAGCTCAAGGCGATCTCAAAGGCAAATGCCCAATCGACAAAACGCATAGAAATCAGTGCAGAGCGTGTCGTCTTAAAAAGTGCTTCGAGTCAGCCATGAATAAAGACGGTATGTATTAGCTGGGAACTTTACTGCCTATTTCTTAAATGCTCGTCAACATAACCTTTATTACACTGTCGCAAATAGCAGTGCAACACGAACGAGGACCTCGAAAGCCTAAGCCGAAAGACATCAACATTAAACCGGCTAAGTTGGATTTGTTTCAACCGCCAGCAAGCTTGATGGTGCCAAAAGCCCCCCCGCCTGAGGTGAGCTCATGCCGCGCGGCCTCTCACGGGAGTCCGCACAACCCTGGGCTTCAACAAACTTTGCTCTCGGCAGAGAAATGTCAGGTAACACGTGCGCCAGAATCAAACGCACATTATTTTGAGGATAGACATTGCCTTTGCTTATAGATTTACAAAATAGTTTTTAATTAAATTCGTTTATATTTTTTATTGAAATGTAACAATTTTCAGGAATACATTTGGACTATGAATAACAAAGTGGGGCTTCCCTGCGAACCAATGGATACAGTACCCCCACTCTTGTGGGAAACGTTACAAGAAACAACAGCACGTTTACTGTTTATGGTCGTTCAGTGGATGAAATGTTTGTCACCGTTCCAGACTTTATCCAAAGATGATCAGGTAAATTATTTTTTGGATTTCTATTTCATAATTAGAAATTTAGTTCTCAATTTTCAATTTTCTTTTTCTTTACTTTTCTTTCTTTGCTCTCTCTTTCTTTTACAAAAAGACTGTTCTTTTGGAGGAATCGTGGAAAGATTTATTTCTCTTGAATTTGGCTCAGTGGTCAGTTCCAATGGACCTAAATACAATCTTCAGCAATTCGAAATTTCATAGTAAAGTATCCGATAATTCAAGCGAGGCAATGACAGGGATACGTTACATACAAGAAATATTAGCTCGTTTCCGACAATTATCACCTGATGTAACCGAGTGTGGTTGTCTTAAAGCTATTGCGCTTTTCAAGCCAGGTTAGTAATATTTTTATCTGTTTTAATTTCGCCTATTAAAAATGCAATTTAGAGAAGAAACATCACTTAATTTAACGGCAACCCTTAAAAATGTAGCGTTCATTTCCTATAAATTGCTTCTCTAATTCTCTTTTAATGCGTGTAACTATTAAAGTAAATTAGTTGGAAGAAAATTAAATTAAGCGCAAATAGTGAATTTTGTGGTTTCTGTTTTTGGAAGTTTTTGGAATTTTCAGCAAAAAAGTAGGAAAAAAAATTTTTGCTTTTCTTATATAAATCACTACAGAAATCTTCGGCCTATGCGACATTCAGCCAGTTGAAATGCTTCAGGATCAAGCACAGTTCATATTGGGTGATTACATTCGCCATAAATACCCTCGACAACCAACACGATTCGGTCGACTGCTTCTCTTGTTGCCATGTCTGAGAGGAGTGACACCAGGAGTAGTAGAGCGAATATTTTTCAAAGAGACGATAGGTGAAATTCCGATTGAACGCCTCTTACGAGAAATGTATGAAATGGACAAGTTCGATTGATTCATCAAGATATTTCTCTCTTGTTTCTTGTTTAACAATGCAATAAAAATAATTAAATTTTTAAACAAAAACCCCTTCCCTAAAGTGTTGATATGTTGTACTGAGGCCTATCGGAAGACCCCGAACTTGATCGAAAGTGCATTGCTGAATTGTACATTTTTGTAGTTTGTTAGTTTTTACAGTTTTGGATCTGTATTATTATTACTGTTCCATATATAATAATAATAAATGAATGTAAATATTTATTTAGTATTTTTTTTCTCAAAGATGTAATTCCTTGATAGAAAAACTAATTAAAATTACTTTTGTTTTATTGATATTTTTTGTTGCGTTTCTCTTGGGAAAAATAAACTTGAATAAATAAAAGCCTCTTGTTTACTACTAATCTAAATAGACATTACTCCCCAATTCGCAAATGAATTTTAACGAAGCGTCGCAATTTCTAGTTTGCCAACAGTTACGTCTGTCGTTTGTAATAACGCAATGTGCGTCATTCCAGAGAGTCAGAAGATCCGAAGTGCAAAAGTTAAAATAATTTCCTTTAAAAAGTCGGCCGTTAGCTATCCAAATAAACCCAGCTTCTTTCATGACATTTACGCCACTCGTCCAATATTCAAATCGCCCCTTTTCTATATTGAGATGCGTTATACCAAAATAAGAATGAAAAATAATATCTAAAAAAATATCTAAAATTCACCCGATACTGGTATTAAAGCCAATACGTGAGTTTCCTCTTTCCTCGATTCAAAAGATACTAAATGTCCATTTCTTTGACCACAGAAACGCAATGCATCTGCCCATGATAATGAAGCTCTGCTTATGTAATAAACACTGTCTGTTTCGTTAATCGATTTCCATTCACTTTTATCGATAGGTAACACCTGAAATTTGTATTATTCTATGTAAGTTTTAAACTTATAGATTATATTTTTAATCTGACTTACCACATCTTGACAATCAATACCAACCCAAAATAACTTCGTGAGTATTAATAAAAACAAATTTTTTACATTAATAACTTTGATTTGCGACATTATAATTGTGCTATACTTTGCGACGCAATTCAATCATTTAAACTAGCAGCATTAAAAGCTTCAAATAAAAATCAAATTTCAGGATGTTCCATATTAATGAGACTGAATTTAATATTTCATGTATAATTAAACCAACAACCTAGTGTGTTGTAAGTTTATTATTGACATTTTGCAAGAATAATTTATACACAAATGATATATAGTAATGAAAAGAACAAAATAAAAACACTTAAAATTTAATCGCTGTCGCTGGCAGAATTTTCGGCTTCACTTTCTGCATCGCGAATGTCGACAGCAAATTTATACTCCTGATCGCATCCCATGTACGAATCGCTCATAAAATATAAGGTATAGGTATGACCACCAGCTTGAGGCGCGACGAAATCCAGTTTCACTTTCGCTTTTTGTTGAAGTGTTAAACGTTTGATGGAGATGAGAGAATTATTTTTGGGATCGCCGATCACTACCCACCAACCCTCTTCTCGTTTCTGTGGAGGGAAAAAATAGTTTATAAAAATTTATTTTTTGAATGCAAAAAAAAAATAAAAATAGAATATTGTTTACCTGTGGGAAGAATGGAGCTATAACTGGTCCAGTTACTTCATCTTCACGTTCCAACTGAACGGCAACATTTACGGGTGACCCACTGTTAAAAATAAACATTAGAAAATTGCATTTTAATTAAAAATAAAATAAAATTACCTTTTCAATGACTCTTTATCTTGCACTTCATAAGTAAGTTCGATATTAGGATACCGATTACAAAATCTAGCAACGTCTGCCATGGCAGAATCGCTTAACTGAAGTAATTTGTTGCGATCTTCATCTTCCAATTCCATGATGTCGAAAACCGATTCAACGTCCTAAAATAAAAATAGATTAAGCTTTAATTCCGAAAAATTAAAACAAAAATGAAGTTACTTTGTCCGTGCATCTTTTAACAATTTCATTTGTGAAATGTGGCAGCTGCTTCAAGTAGGAGTCTTTACTCCACATGGCCTGAGTTACCATCTGCGCCAACTCCATTGCAGCCAAAGCAGGCGACAACCATCCATTACTGCTGAGAACGTCAACGCACGCTTGAATGAGTCGAACTGCTTTGCTCAAGATTTCTTCCGTGTCCGACTGTAATTCAGCCGACAATTGCATTCGTGACAAATGCGCTTGAAGTAAGAGATTTGTTTTCACATGTGGATTGTTCAATTTTGGATTTGGTAGTTTGTTCGGTAATCGAGTCGTTAGTTGTTTCAACACCAGATCTTCATGATGCCTTATTGGAATGGTTTCATACTCCGCCGCAGAAGAAATGATTTCAATCAGTCCTCGGATCTTAGTTTTTGCATTTAACGACAAGCTAAATAATTCTATTTATCAAAACAAAAGAAAAAAAGTCAGTTTTATTTTTGTAAAAATTAATATAAAATCACTTACCAATGGTGGTGTAATTGATATAATAATACGCTGCAATCATGCCAAGGTTAAGCGGTGCAACGTCCATTTCATCTTCAATGCTCACACACTAAGAAAATAAAAGAATTTAGAATCGTGTCAATTTTAAATTTAAAAAAAAATTACTTTTGATTGTTGTAAATCACTGAGTGTGTTTTCAACCAACTCTGATAAATGATCGGAGAGATGTCGGTGAGTTACTCCTTGCAAATTGTAATAATTGGGATTTTGCGTCATTCTTCGATATAAAAATGTCCAGGTCAAGTAATCAACAGCGTCCTGTTTATTTTCAATAGTTTTCGTGACGATTTCTGCATTAAAGTGGTCATGTAAGCAGTGATCCAAATGTGACTAAAAAATAAATAAATAAAATTTGAATTAGTTTCTTAAAAATAACAATTTTACTTTTATATTACCTCAACTGGTAACGGTTCATATAAAAACTTCTTGAAGAAATCTTTCTTCGAATTCTGACACAAGAGCACACATTTACCATCTTCATCCAACAATGGTCGATTTGCTTTCCCAACCATCTGAAGAACGTCTGTAATTGGATAATCTTCATACCTACAAAAATACATCAAGCAATTTTTAAAATTGAAAATTAAAAATAAAATTACTTAATGCTATTTTTAATTTAAATAAAAAAAATTAATAAATAAATGTAGTAAGAATACGGGGCTCCTTAACACTGAAATACGTGTTAGCAGCACGGAAAATTCATACAATTTAATTTTCCTGTTTGAATCACACCGAATAAACAAAAAAAATTTACCCGGGCAAATGTAACAGGGTTATGGTCTATGAAAAAAAAGAAGAAAAAAAAAGAAATTTTCTTACGCGTGAATTTTCCCGTTGTAGTATTGTGTATCCAAAATAATCGTCAAATGGGATGAAAGTTTCAATCCCCAACAAAGGTTCCGCGAGGCAACGATTACTAAAATAGCTCCGGAATCGAACAAATGCTCTACAATGTTTCTATCTTCGACGGAAAGACCTTCATGCAGGTAAGCTATTCCTCGACTCAGAACTTCTCTTAAAGTCTACAAAGAAAAAAAAATTAATTTTCCGTCTTAATTTTCCTAATATTCCAAATACTAACACTATCTGAAATTTTTTCGATGAAGGGTTTCAACTCCTCTTCGCCGCAACCCAAAAATCCTTTTCCTTGGTTTTCCGCTGCGCTGAATGTTAACATGTCAATAGCGGTAAGTCGTGTTTGTTTTCTCGACGGTACAAAAATTATAACGGATTTCCTCGGAGCGTATTTGACAATAGCGTGATAAGCAGGTTTGCTCATAGCCACTAAACGAGATGCATTGTGGGTAATGCTGAAACCCTATAAATGAGACAAGAAATTATAATTTACTTTCAACATTAAAAAATATAAAAAAAATTACTTGAATGTGTAACTCCAACGGTATTGGTCGAACGTTAGGGTGAAAATTAAAAGTGGCATTCGTGTTGCATCCCAACCACTGAGCGATGTCCTTGGCATTAGATAACGACGAACTCAGAGCAACAATTCGAATTTGGCGTTCAATTTGCGAAGATATGTATCTCATTCTCGAGCAAATGACTTCCAAAATGGGGCCATCTTCGCCTCCAATTAAGTGCAGCTCGTCGACAATAAATAAGTTGGCATTCTGAACGTTTTTACGCTGTTTCCAACGACGAGACAAAACGTCCCATTTCTCGGGAGTGCTGATGATGATATTTCCCTATTAAAAATTGAAAATTAAATTAAATGTTAGCCAAAACCAGAATAAAATGTAGTAACCATACCTTTGCGAGTAATTTTAAATCTGTGCCTGTTTCACCCGTTAATGTTACAACTTTCTTCCCTAATGTAACGCCGAATTTTTTGTGCCAATCATTTGCTATCTGGTCCACTAACGCTTCCTTTGGAGTAATGTAAACACACCGTCCTTCGGGATTGACGGATATCATTCGAAGAATTGCAAATTCGGCCACGATGCTTTTTCCACTGCCAGTCGGTGCACCAACGAAAACATTTTCGTCGCTGTTGTAAACAGCATTAAATACTTAAAAAAAATATATGTTAATATACAATTAAATACAAACTAAATTATTTAATTCTTACCTTGAGTTTGAATTGGATTAAAAATTGAAAACTTGTTATTGTAGAGCGCTTCAAACTGAGGATTTCTTAAAGCCGATACGGGCAGAGGTTGCAAGTCTAATAACTCAGTTGGAGGAGGATATTTTTCAGGGAGAATCAAATGTCGGAATGAGACTGGGAGCTGAGTTTCAGCTGCAATCCAGCGATCAGAAACAATTCGAATAAAATATTGCGGTGGTAAAGGTTCGAAGACAGGAACAAAAAACTTAATAACGTGTTCTTCTTGAGCAAACTTGCTCTTCAAAAGAAAAAACTCGTGATGCAGAATTGCTTCGCTGTCGACATCTTCAACTAAAATCCAAAAGGCCTGTAAATAAAATAAAAATTAATTAATTATACATACTGAGATTAAAACAAAATAAAATTACTTCAGAGTTCCCATGAATTTTTTCTTCCCATTGGAAATCAGGTGTGATAGTGATTTCAATGCGCAATGTACTCCTCGTTATTGGTTGAATGTGCGTAGCTAATTCGAGTTTTGGAAATTGATGAACGTACCTACAAACATAAATCGTTATAAAAATAAAAATTAACCAAATAAATTCAACACTTACTTATGAATTGTTTTCCCCATTTTAGGCATCCGGATCAATTCTCCAATTTCATTTGGTCCCAAATCGTACAACCGTTCCCACGGAAAATTTTTCTTCTCTATTTTCTTCACAACTTCTTCGGGAATTTTACGGAATTGACGAAGAGGAGACATCGATTGCCACCTTTAAAATAATCATAAAACAAAAATTAACATCAGCAATGACAAAAAATAAAATTTATTAAAATTCTTACATTCGTTTGTCAATCATTTTGCACAGAGTGAGGGCTTTGTCTGCTAACTGAGCCCAGCCGCGATGCAACACTATTTCAAAAATAGCTCGCATCAGTCGACCAGCTGATTGCGTGATGAAGACCATGTCGGACATCAAAGCAAAACCTTCCAGTTTAAGTTGTGAAATGTATGCTTGCAGAAGCACATTAACCTAAAAATAAATTTAAGTAAATTAAACATCGCTTTTAAGTAAACTAATCAAAAACAAACCTTTGCACTGGATTCCTCTATGCTTTCTTTAATCGGTATTGGAACTCGCTCCATCAATTTTTGCAGTTCAAGTTTTTCTTCCTACAATAATAAAATTAAATTAAAAAAATTAATCAAAAGAATAAAAATATACTTTACCTCTCTAACGGTTATGTGTTTAAATTCAGACGAGAGTGAAAAGACTCTAAACAATTCAATTTCACTCAGAGTAGGTTTCAGAAGTTGATTGTACGTTGCCATTGTCTCATTCGTGCAGTAATATCTACTGGCAATTCTTCCCAATTCAGTAACTTGAAAATGACCAGTCTTCTTATCATATTTCATTAAATTATTTTTGTCTAATTGTAAAGCAGCGCTATGAATAAGATTAGCGCAACGTTGTTCCCGGTTTGGATCTTCCTTTGCGTCGTCGTAAGACATGCCGTATAATGTTGGAGCTTCGAACATTCGAATGAAGAGGTACGTGTAGCCGAGCCACAACACACCATCCTTTGCATTCTGAACAGTTCCCAAGACCACTTCGGCGTTCAGCATATCTGGTAATTTTGCGATCATCTGACTTTCGATTGGTAACTATTAAATACAATAAAAAAAAACATCAGAATTTGAATTCAACTAAGGATCTAACCAATATCCTTACTTGTTGGTTCAGAAGAGATAAATAATATTGCAATTCACTATGATTTGTTATCAGAATTCCTTCTCCTTTCGTGTCGTATTGAGGTCGTCCAGCACGTCCCAGCATTTGAAGAACGTCCAAAGCACCGAGTTCAACCCAACGTCCTTTTTCAGGACTGTAAATCTGAGTTCCCTTGATGATTACTGTGTGCGCTGGGAGATTTACACCCCAAGCCAAAGTAGCCGTCGAAACCAAAACTTGAATGTGTCGATCAGCAAAAAGATCTTCAACTAACGTACGATCGACACGAGTCATTCCAGCGTGATGAATTGCAAATCCGTACGGCAGCAATTCTTTCAGTTCCATGTTCTGAAATTATAAAAATTATTTATGTTTAACAAACTACCCAAACAGTAAATTAAATTTTCTTAAGTTACCTTCACTTGATCTGCTTCAGTTCGTAAAACCTCCGTCGAAGCTGACCCTTCTCGCAAAAACTGGCCTAAAGTATCTTTCTCCAAACACATGTCTCGAATCGCTCTAGATGTTTTCCCAGTTTCCTTTCGTGAATGTACGAACACCAAGACCTGTAAACAAATATTTAGTACTTTACTTTGAATACTTTATTGAATTTAGTTATGATGTGCTTACTTGATTTTTCCCAGCATGTTCCATTATTTTCTCATAAACAATGTCATTCATGACTTGAAAGCGTTTCACTGCTTTTTTCTCAGTGATACCGATATATTGCTGTTCTAGTGGAACAGGTCGATAACTGTTGTCGAAATAAAACAACCCGGTCTTTAATTTGACGCGCATAAACGTAGCGACGTCTTTGTAATTTGGTAAAGTAGCACTCAATCCGACAAGTCGCACCTCTTCTTTCGTTGTTTCAATATTTCTTATGATTCTGAAAACAAAAATATCAATTTAGTATGAAAATAGAAAAGAAAAAAGAAAAAAAAAAGAATATAAAGAACGTTATCTTTTACCTAGCAATTAAGGCTTCCAAAACCGGACCTCTATCATCATGCAACAAATGAATTTCATCCTATAAAATATCAACAATATTTTAGTCAAAAATCAGTATTGGGTATTCAAATGTGTTACTTACGAAAATTATTAATCGTACGAGTTGCGTGTATGTTTTTTCACCTCCTTTACGTGTAATGATATCCCACTTCTCTGGTGTACACACTATAATCTGCGAAGCATGAATTTCTTCTTTGCTTAATTGATGATCTCCAGTAAGTTCAGATACTTTGATGTTGTAAGAGCTCAGTCGCTAAATTAAAAAAAAAGACATTTAATTTATTTCTTTACAAATTAAGTTTATACTATACTTACTTTAGTGAAATTTCCAACCATTTCCTGTACAAGTGACCTCATGGGAGCCACATAAATTATTTTGAATTCATCTACGTTAATAGTACCATCAGCTTCGTTGATATGTTTTGCGATTTCCTGCATAATGCACAAAAGTGCAACGTTTGTTTTACCAGCTCCCTGAAATAATTTGGCACGAACATTAGCATTGTAATAAAATATAATTAATAAACAAAAATAAAATTACCGTTGGTGCACACAGCAAAAGATTTTCAGTTGATTGTAGAGCAACTTTGCACAGTTGAGTTTGAATTCTATTCAAAGTTTTAAATCCCTCAAAAGCAGCATGAGCATATTTTGGAAGTTTTTCAATCGGAAGTAAAGTTTCGTCTGGTTTAAATGGTTGGGGTTTCAAAGCAGGTACGTGAACTTCTTCATATCCTTTCCTTTGCTTGCGGAAAGAACCGTCTGGTAACTGACATCGCTTATTTGCCATGTAATGGCTGCCCGCAGTAAAAGCAAGATCCTCTAAATCAAGAATTTGTCGCATGCCAGGGACCTAAAAAACAAAGAATAAATTGTCGATTCACTCATTTCATGCAGTCATTAATTAAATTACTTGTCCTCCTCCAACATCGTCAATTTCCATTGCTTCTGGATCTGCATCGATTCTAGCTTGTCTAGCTTTAGCACGCCTTTCACGTTCCTCCTATTTAATTTGAAAAGAAAATACAAAATTCAGTAATTAATCATCAAATCCCATAAATCTTCATTCGAATCACTTACTTGGATAAAATCTTCATTTTCAGTATTTTCAAGTAATCGCAAAATTTTCGCCAACTGTGGATCGTTCTGCATTTCGGAGATAATTTTACTTTTTTCTGATTCACTTTGTGAAGATGTCAGAAGAGTGCAGTACAAAACTATATTTTAAATAATGAATTAATTATAGGTTTTAATTATTATTTATTTAAAATCTTACTCATTTGTCGATGTTGCCGCAACACCTTGATAAAATCGAACTGGTTGTAACCAAGGAGCAAAACCAATTGATTTTCACAATCACGATCGTCAGTAGCTTTCTATTTTAAAAAAAAATCGATTAGTCGTTTACTATCTCTTAAACTTATTAATGCAACTCACTTTCAAAATGGACAAAACATCATCAGCTGTAGATTGTGCTACCATAGGATCATTGTAGTTACGACTCAGTTTCCTTTGAATCCAATGTGCATCAATATCACGAGGATGGAGTGCTTTTTCAGTCTTTGTTGTGCTTTCTTTCCCATTCGATAACTATTAAAAGATATAAAAAAAAAGTTAAATTATTCGTGGCTTTTTAAATTAAAATTAAAATTACATTTGTGGCCTGCAATGTAGTTTCTACACGAGCTTCTTCGCCTTCATTTTCATCGTTTGAATCATCATCTCGGACTTCTCCGTACACATCTTCATCGTCCTAATACCAAAACAGAAAGTAATTAAGTATTGAATACAAAATAAAAGAAATCGTTTATTCCTTACCATCACTTCATCATCGGATTCTTCAAACTGTACGTTTACACCGTAGGTTTCATCAATGTTGTCATCGGCTAATTCTGATTTCTCATCGACACCGTAATCGGAAATTTTTTTGCCAAGATTAACGAGGAGAGCAAATCTTTCTTCAGCTAAAGGACCAATGTACGATTCAACTTCAACTTTTCGTTCTTTGTCTTTCAAACGCTCATTTTTTAAGACCGCAAGCACCTCGTCAGCAGCGCCGCACAAAACATCTCGCGGCTGAAAAAAGATTATGTATTAGTTAGTTAATTATGTAACAGAAATTTAAAAAAAAAATTATGTACCTGATCGCCCAGTGCTTCTTGAATCACGCTCAAAAGAATATCATACGTTTGTCTCGTTTCTTGGGTCTTTGGGCGGTAAAAAGTAATTCCAATCGTATCATCAATAGCTTGGGATAATAGAGTTGACCCTTTCATTTTTGTAAAGTCATATCGTGCCTCGTCTCTCTTTTGTCGTCTAAAAAAAAACAAATGAAAATTTTATTTAGGAAAAAATATCGTAAGTGACGTAAATGAAACGTAAACAAAATTGTAAGTCGTATTAATTTTGAAATTATAATAGCGACTAATTTGATCTGCCTCCCGTTTTTGTCCACCGTTTTTTAATTAATAACAAAAGGATGGGGTAAGCCGGAGAGACAATTTTAATTTAATAGAAACAAATTTCGGTAATATTCTTACTTCACTTTCCGCTCTTCTGAAAATTTTGGTTTGGTTCGTTGATATCTGTCGCCCATTCTGCTTCCCTCTAATCTTCCAACGAGTGAAACAACTTCACCGGTGGCTTCATCTCGTCCTCGCCTTTCAATAAGCCGTGTATCGGCTTGAAGCACAAGATTTGAATTCTGGAAAGTGAAAACGAGAAAATTTTATTTCTGTTGTTCCTAGGCCTAACCAAAATTTTAAATAAAGTTAATAAAGTTAATGTTTATTTCTCAACTAAACATAACACGACACTTTAAGCACATGATAACTGTCCTATATTGAAAGAAATATACGTTTACTAAGTTATTTTCTTACCGCCTTGTATTCGTATTGGAGAGAACGAGCCGCTGCATCCGCCATCGTAAGTCGCAACGTAAACTACGCAAACAAAACGACAAGCGTGCAGGCGGTCTTCGGATCTAAATCTCGATCCTTGCAGTCACAGCGCCACCTATCAGGGTAACTAGAATAGCGCCATCTGTAGAGTA
>JAQIXT010000318.1:0-43934 GCA_034700445.1 Stenotaenia linearis
ATCGGCGGCGGCGGCTGGTGATGTCATAAAAAATTATGACAGCGGCTAGAATTGGCTGGTAAAAATCAGCCGGCTACGGCGGCTACGCAGCTAAGCCGCTGTCGGCTGGCACCTCTAGAAGGGTTACGATTTTAATGTACACACGCAGTTGAATCTCGAAAAGTGTCATTTTAATTCCACGCGTGGCGTCAAATACAAACCTTTAGAACGTGTTTGACATGAATAAATAGAGAGCGGGGCCCGGCGTATTATCAAACGAGACAAATCAGATATTAGAACCGGAGGGCAAAAGTACATAAACCGGGCTATGATTCGTCACAAAGACGAACAAAATGGCGCGCGACGAGAATTTCAATTGCTGATTGTACAAATTTTGTAAAAAAAAATTTTTTTGAATAAAAAATGTACTTTTAATCCTGAGAAACGTCGAATTTGCATTTTAAATAGTAAATGAGTTAAAAAATGAATGTCTTGTGCCACGATTAATTATAAAAAAATGAGATTTCCTATCAGTTTTAATGAATTCCTTTTGTACGATGGAGTTGAAAGTTTGTCCCGCTGCACAAAAATTTAATGATTTCCTTTTGTGAAATGTAGTGCAGGAAGTTTCTTAAAGCATGTTTGCCTTTTGGCAATCCGCAATGATCAATGTTAAAGCGTGTACAACATTTATCTCCGCTCTTGATCAAAACTTATCGGGCAGCTCACTGTGTTGGTTTCACTGAAAGACGACTTTGATGGCGGCCAGCCACTCAGCAGGGGGTGCTTTGCCAAACCGAGCGATAAGACTGTCCAGATTCTATATAATGTTGTCAACTATTTACATTTTGAAAAGTTTCTTCAGATCTCGCTCTCCGATAACCTTTTGTTGTGAATTATTTATAAGTGAGGTGAGTTCGCATTCGGCACAAAATGAGTGTGTGAGTTTTACGGATTTGAGGTTTAAAGGCAAACAATTGAGCCGCTAATGCGACCGAAAGACTATCCTCGGGTCAAGATTCAACACTAATTCCATAATGCATTACGAGAGCAATTATCAAAGGCAGCGGGGCTCTTTAATTAATTTACCAACTTTATGTTGACGTCACTTCCAGATTTCTCGTCGACCACGATCGACTTTCGGAGAACTCATCGCAGTCAATAACGCTCTACCAAGTATCCGAATCGCAGTTCCTATCGTGCGATTCGACTGGCGCCCGAGTAATATCGCAAGGATTTTCTTCCTTCACCATCTTTACTGAAGATTTCTTCCAGATTGGAAACAACTACATCATTGGTGAGTTGGGTTGAGTTGGTGCGAGAAAAGTGTCTTCTTATCTCGTAAAAAACAGTCAAGGATCATGTTTCCAGCCTCCCCTTTTATTTTCCTTCAACCTTACAAAACCCAATGGAATCATTCATAAATCATTCGCAATCTTCTAATAGGATAAGAAAGAGCAAACAGACCCATTTTTAAGAGGAAGCTAAAATAAAAGGAAAATTGAATTAAAAAAATAATAATCTTTCGTGTTGGAGATTATTTATTTTTATCTTTTTTTTCCTTCCTTGTCAGTCAAAAAATGTGTTTCCAAGGTGTATGAGGTTAAGAAACGATAAATGGAGGGTTCATTGAATTGTTGGACGGAAAAAGGAACGTGAAGGGAAAAAATATAGTGGAAAAGATCATTGGGAAAACAATTTCTGTTTTTTTTTTTCCTCTCTTTATTTTGTTTTTATTCTGTGCTAGTACTTACAGGATTGTAGGTTTATCTCGTGACGCATCATGATTGCAAAGATTGTGTAAAATGTTTACATTTTTTCTTTTATGTCTTCTTAAATTTGATATATTATTTACAAGTTTCAAGAATCATGTCGTTGGAAAACTTATTATTACTTTCTTCGTATTTTTCTACTTATGGATGTTTGCTCGATAAAACAAATAATTCTGGTTCATAAATCCAATTTTCTGTTTGTTTTTTCCACAAAAATCATATTGATTGAGTTTTAAAAAAATACAAAATACAAAATTCCGTTTTATGTCAGCGGTTTTTTTTCTATTCTTTATCCATCTCCTCCTACTTACAATTTTTTTCCACTTGAAAATAAAAACTTCTATTTCTTCTTTTCTTTTCTCGTTTTTCTTTCATTCTCCCTTTACCAGTTCTTGTAATCTGACGATCTCGAAAGAAAAGTAACGGAGGGTCAATGAAATTAAATTACCCTCGCCCAGTGACAAACGATTGAGATTAAATGACTGACATCAACTTAGCAATTTCCTTCTCTAACAAAAGAGCAAAGATTCATTCGACTGTAGAAAATTTTGTTTCCTTATTCAAAAAAAAAAAAAAAAAAATTATAATGAAAAAAAAAATTTTCATTTATTTGTTCATCGAATTTTTTGCTTTTTCTTCTTTTTTAAGGAGAAACGGACGATGAAAGCCTTCAATGCCAGACAGGTCTTCGTATAAACATCACTGTCCGTCTATACAGCTGCAGCAAACAAGGCGTAGAAGCTATCATCCCCTGTGGAGGGCGTGGACTTTGTCTTGCCACTTCTCACCAGGTAACTCAACTCGAGGTACCTGCTGAGCTGAGCGAAACGGGAAACTGGTTATTTCTTTCGCAATTATTTAGAAGGAAATTAATTCTGGGAAATTGGATTTTTTTTTCTCTGTTGTCTTAACCCTAACGACCGTTTCTTTCATTTATTTATTTAAAGAAAAAAAGATTTTTCTCGTTTATACATAGGAGTGGTTTAATCGATGTTAAGTGGAAGAAGTGCAAGTGTTTTTATACATTTTTTCTCTTCACTTTATCTTATTTTAGAAAAATTTGCAGTTGACTTTTTTATGGGTCATGTGACAGAGCGTTTTAGGTATGTCACTGCAGGGCCAATCCGATTAGGGGTTTTGTTTTCCTCAAACTCATCAACAGGTTTGCACCCACCTGTCATTCTTGATTTGTTTGTTCGATGTCGTTGTCTCTCCAGACTCGTCGATTCGATTGCGCAGTGGAGCATCGCCATGGTAACCTGTGGCATGTAGGAAAAAGTGATATATATAAAAAGGCAAAAGAAAATACGTTGCTCGAGCTGTCGGAACAAGTAGGAATTAATAATAGAAAGTTGAGGAAAATGTGATAGTTTTAGTTGAAATATTTATTCGTAAAACATGGTGAGAATGCGGGCACGTGTTGTTGGATATAAACAATCCGCCCCTGACGAGTGATTAGATGGCCGAAATTGTTTCGGTGTAACCATTATGGGATTCGAGAGAGGGCGGCAACGGAAGTGTGTAGAGAGAAAAGAGAGTGCACGTGTCATTGATGGTCGGTTCAACTCGTACTCCACCCTTTCATTTTCTTTGGAATATTACACTTTGCAACTAGAAAGCGATGTAAGTCGATATAGTTTTTTTTCGTTGTGCTTCTCAAGTTCATTTGAGCAATGAAACGCACATCGAAAGAGAAATTGCAACATATGGAGTTTGTAGAAGCAAATTGCCAGTTGGTTTAGTAGTTAGAAAAGAGGGTAAAAAGAACATTTAGTTGAGGTTTGAGGCGCAGTCCCTCCGTGTGGCGAGGTTATTTGATGATGGTATAGTGGAGGGGCTTCTTCGGCTTCTTTAGTCTACATTTGTATGATTAGAGTTTTGCTCTAGGTAGGAACACACATACCATAAACTTATACGAGCTCAACATTTTTCCATAAAATTCCCATCACGGTACGGGTTCATATTTTTTTAAACATTTACATTAATGCGATGGGCAAATAATTTGGAACGGGCAGAAACCAATGCGAAGCGACGCATATATTTTATTCGACAATATTTACATAGACCGGTGGGCAGATTGGTAAATGTATCAAAATGTATCATACGTTATTATGCAGTAGAGACCTTTCGTCATTCCCGGGGGCCGCTTTTATCAGCGTTGCAGCAGAAGATGCTGTCATTGGCCTTTGGAGGTTCGGCGAAACTGACCTCACGCATCCGCCACCACACTCCGCGAGCTTCACTCTTTTCTTCTTTGCTCTTGCGCGGGGATGTTGTACATCTACAAACAGGGGAAATCAATAAACCCTCTTGCTCGTGCACAACGTGGCTCAGAGGTCGTTTGTGTGACGTCACAAATTCTATTTCACAATGTCGGGCGCCAGCTCTCATTTGTGCGTCTGATTAACTTTGCTTGTGCTTTTCATTTGTGTCAATTGTCTCGCCTCCAGCTTAAAACCAAATGAATTTCACCTGCTACCCTTTTTCTTACTCGAAATCCCTTAGTTATTTATTCTCTTGACAGATTCCACTTTGTGCGCCTCTCTCTCTCGAGATGAATCTTAGAGTCCATCCTAAGGGAGATTTTTTCATTCTTCTTCTTCTTCTTCTTCTTCTTCTTTTCAGTCTGCGTGATGCTTGAGTTTTCAACATCCCCGAGTGTACTTCCCAGAGTTTGAAAGAAAAACTATTGGAAAACAGGCCAAGAATCTTAAACAAGCCATGCATCGCTGCCTTACAACATTTGCCATGCAACATGCAACCATATTTCTTTCTTATTTTTTCTTATTTTTCTATAACTCGCCATTAGAATTCCAGTCGCGTCCTCACCTTTTTAATTGCTCCATTTTGTCTCTACCTAATTGAATTATCTTTCATAAAGTCTCCGGACATTTCTTTCGTCGGTAATAATTATTTTTCTCGCGAAATTAGCGGCGAACGAAAAAAACAACAAGTTGATAACCCTTTTAATTGCATCCTCGCACGTCATCAATAATCCCTTGGTCTCATTTGTAACAACAAAATTGCCCAATAGAACCTTCATAAAACAGCACCCATCGCCTGGCATCTCACCCTCGAGTCAATTTTTTGGGGGGGCTCCAAGCGAGGCATAATGGATGGAAGCAGGTTATAAAAACCCGTTTTATGACCGCAGGGAGGCAAGGCTGCTCATCGTCCTCGTCTATGGATAAACTAGTTATTCACCAAGTGGTATAAAAAGACGAATCTGCCCATTATTCCAACTACAATTGCTCCGAAGACCCCTCCCTGGATTTTTTCTGTTTTTATTTCGTCTGCGTTAAAGCTAACTTTATACTTTTGTGTGAAATAAATAATCTAAAAACGTTTTTTTATTCATACTTTTTTAGTTACAGTACACGTGCAAATGTTGCGACGGATACATCGGGCCTTATTGCGAGGAAAAAGACGGTTGCTATGGTAACCCGTGCAAAAATGGTGGATTCTGCATCGATATTGCGGAAGGTCCAGAAGGTGACATCTTCCAATGTTTGTGTCCCTACGGTCAGTTGAAGTGGAAAATGATAGACGAAAACACGAGAGAATTTTATTTTTTTTACTTGACGTTTTTATTTTTCTTTCTCCTTCTCCCACTTTTCTTTTTTTCTAGGTTATTCAGGGCGAACTTGCGAGCAGGTGACTCAGGTGTGCGACAACCATCCTTGTCGAAATAACGGCACCTGCGTGGGCAATCAGACAAGCTACCAATGTATTTGTCCTCCCGGTTTTGCTGGGGCTAATTGCGACATTAATATCAATGAATGTGCGTCCAGTCCCTGTGTTCATGGAATTTGTCTCGACAAAGAGGACGGCTACCTCTGTTATTGCAGGCCAGGTAAAGGCAAAGAATTAATCAATTGGGATGTTTGCTGGAACCAAGTCAGATTTCAACTCGTCTCCAATTACCTTTCTTCTTGTATAAGAACACTCGACCGATTGTCCGTTTTTAATTAAAAGTTGGCAAAAAGAAAAAAAAAATTCAATGATTCTGCTTTTTCTCCTTTAAAAAGTTAAAAAGCTAATCTAGTGGAAATTACGATTTTACATCAGCAATTTTTTTTACGACTGTATTCATTTTTTTTTTGCGATGCGCGAAAAAATTGGATTTAATTTTTCATTTTAATTTCGTTTCTTTTTCCTCTTGAATTTTTTCTCGCTCTCTCTGTGCAAAATTAAAGAATTAAAGAATTAAAACCGACACTTTCGAGTGTCCGATGATTATAATCTTATCGAGAATGAATTTAATCTCTTTGCGTTAGAAAATCCTTGAATTTGCTTATCGTGTTTCAAGTTTAATTCGCTGTTGAGAGACTGCGCTAATCTGATTTTCTTTGCACCACTTTTCAAGCAAATTCAATTGCTACTACTAAATCCAACAACCAGAAGACAATTAGTCAATAACTTGCTGAATTCTGCTTTATGTTGGCATCAAATTTTCCTGCACAAATCATCTCTTGTTTGTGTCATCAGATAATAAATGTAAAAATGAAATATTTAAAGCCATAACTTTAATCGTAAACCGGGAATAATAAATTGAATGAAAACATCTATTTCTTTTTTCCGTTTACCAATTTGCTGAAACACAACTGGTATAATGAAGCATTAACTTGTTGGAGGAAAAAGAGAACGTCTTGGCTTACTTTATAATTGGAAATAGAAAAGTGTCTCGTTCTCCTACAAGACAAATACTGTTCTCAGCTTGCAAAATTTTAATACCCTCAATCTTTTTCTCTATCATTTTTGTTGTGATTAGGTTTCGGCGGGCCTAATTGCGAGTATGAATATAACGAATGCGATTCGAATCCGTGCGTGAATGGCGGCGCCTGCGAAGACAGAGTCGGATCTTACGTCTGCCATTGCGGGCCGGGATATGCGGGTCAACGGTGTCAAATCAAGGTAAAGGAGAGAATTTATGTCAACAAAGGAGTGAGACGAATTTAAAAGTAAAATTTAATTCGGCAAATATTTTGCAAATTTACACGTTGTTTTTAGAATAAAAAATGATTCGTGCAAGTGCAGTGTTCACGGGGTCAAACAAGAGGAAGGAGATTGAGAAAACTGAAATTGAAATTTTAATAATTGATGGAGAAAAGCATGGAGCGAAATGAAAATTGGACTTTTTTCCGAAATAAGCGCAAGGGTTTGTGACAAGGGCACTTGTATTCCATTATATGGATGCACTTGACGATATTGCACTTAGTCCACATCCGTTTTCTTTTTCCTCGTTTCTGCTCTCGAGTGCTTTTTCACCTGCCAGGTAGATATGATGCTCGATGGCAAAAGCAATATTGCTCAAGCGTCGCCCCGGGTCCTCGGCTGACTAATGTTGATTGGCACTCTATCGGATGACATCATTTATTAAAAAAGTATAATAATTTGTCGACCACCACGCGTCGTTTATGCAAACCGCCGAATTTAACGCTATCTCGACGCGTCGTGTTTGTCTTTCCCTTTTATTTCGGGTCGATTTGGATTTTCCGTTACAAACATCTCGGCATTTTTTTTATTGCTCCTCCGCTGGTTTATTTGATCACAGATCGATTTGTGCGAATCGAAACCATGTCCGGAAGAGCGTCGTTGCGTCGACCATGGCAACAACTTCTCGTGCGAATGTAAAGCTGGATTCACAGGTCAGAAAGTTTGATTGATAAACAACAAATCGGATCAATTTGTATCGTTAATAGGTGCAGCGTGCAACGTACGCTACAATGCGTGCGAACCGAACCCCTGTCAAAACGCAGGCACATGTTGGAACAGCATAAACACCTTCTTTTGCGCATGTCGCCAGGGTTTCTCGGGAGTTCGCTGCCAGACCATCGATTTTGGTGAGAATAGGTGAAAATAAGATTGAACGAATCTCGCGGCTCGTCCCCACTCCTCAGTCCTCACCCGGGATGAATCTTGGGGGCTCAAGGACAGCGCCGCAGGGGCCATCAAGGCCTCAATTGGAGGATCTCTACCCGACCTCAATTTCAGCGTGCACTTGCCCACAGCACCGATGGTTTCTCAGGGGATGGGAACTCCCAGGTCGCGATAAAATTTCCCTACTTGCAAAAATTGAATTCGGGGGGTTCGGGGACGATGTACGAGCGCAGTATCCATCCGTAAAGAACGTGCTAGTAGACTTTCATGATTCACAAATTCACAGCCGTCAAATGTCACCGGATTTACGATAATCTGCGCAAAACCCAAAAGATTTTTCACCAAATTGCATTTCACGCTCCTCGCATAAATCAAATAATCTAACCTCGACATTTTTCTTTAAAAAGGTCACTTTTACGTCGATCCACTTCCAACCATCCCTAACGATGGACAAATGGATTTATCTCTGCCCGTCAGCATTCGCCTTGATCACCTACACAATGTTTACATTGCGGCAGGTAAACTTATTTCACAATTCTCTTTTTCCTTTTCCTCTATGTTTACCGCAATTACAAATTTGTTTATCGATTAAACCATTTCTTTCATTAACAAGTCCAAATGGAGCAATAATTTTTAATACGGCGTAAATTTTAATTTTCCTAATGCATTTACAAATAATCTGACAGCGAGCGGGAAATAAATTTATCATTTTTTTTTTATTTTCTTACTTTATCTTATTTTCCAAAGGCACTTTAGCCTGCGCATTTCTCATCGTGGTTATTGTCGTCACGGTTTGTCATTGTCGCGTTCATCGTACCTATCAGCGATTCACTTTCAAAATGCCATCGTCTTGTTATGACGTCACTGAATGCAAACGATATCGAGATTACGGCAACCAAGATAAGTACGTCATTTGTATTTTTCAAATAGAATTTCTTTAAAAAAATCAAATTTTCATGAAAATTATGACGGAAGTCCCACATTTCCTCAAAGATGTGCATAGAAATTTTTTTTAGCTTCCTATTTTTTTTCTTGATGCTTTTACACTTTTTTTTTTTAAAAACTTGTTCCGTTTTCATTAATATTTATAAATGCAACCGCACATTGAAATTCATCTCAATCTTGGGTGAGCAGTAGCAGTCATGATATTGATGTGAAAGCACGAGCAGAATTCAGTTTTATTCTAATCTAACTTATTAAAAGGACGAGCTTAAAATTAATTAAAAAGTAATTTCAAACCGACTTCCTTTTATTAATAAAAAAATTAAAATGTCATCACACAATTTTATCACGAAATCATTTCAATTTTTTTCTATCGTCGTTTTCGGAATAAAAAATGTTGATAATTTAAACAAAAAACACAAACCGTTTTTTTAAAAAAAAAGAAATTACTTTTTCCCTTCTGCATTTCCATCTGTTTTTAAAAAAAATTATTATTTATTTTTATTGCGTGTATTACGGCAATTGAGAAAAGAAAAATTACTTTTGGCAAAAATTAAAGTGGTTTTTGTTTATATTTTCATACATTTCTTTATTCGTTGTGGCGAGATTCGAGCGAGGTAAGTTTGCCAACTCTCTTGGGCTGCTATTAATCTTTCGGAGAAACAGACAGCCGCCATTCCATAGGAATAAAGAGATTCTTAGCACAAATAGACAAGCAAAAAGATGCTTTCCACCATTCACTCTTGTGCTGTTAGTGTTGGCAGTTTAATGAATTGCTGCACATTTTTCTCGTAGTGATAACCACGTCAAGTTCAGCATGGAGATTGAAGGCAATGTTCCCGGCCAGACCGATTCTCTATTCGAAGCTTCGGGAGCCGATTTCGGTGACAGTTTAGAAGCGCCGCTCATCAACGCATCAACATCACAAATGATTAAAAATTGAGTAATTTTACTCGTAAATCAATATTAGGGTTTAAAAAAGACGGAGTTATCGATCGTATCATTTTCTGGATGACCAGAAAAGAAGTGACTTATTATTCTTTTTTTATCTTTTCGTATTTTGGGAAAAAACAATGCAATCAAACTGTGAGAGTTCCTCCTTTTCTGGTCTTTTTTTTTTGCTTGGAAATTACGAGAAAAAGGAGTTTGAGTTTATATAAATGTGTAAATTAGTTTTTAATTATTATTGCTATCAATTATTGTTATCATCATCATTAGTGGATTATGAAAAGAATTTATTAGTTTATTAATGCGAGGACACAAATGATTTGTTGTGATGAATCAGCATTTTTCTCGACAAACTGCTGTTGTAATAATGGTGTTAGGAAAGGCTTAGTATTGTTTGCCCACATTTCTCTGTTGCTCAATAATCACTCAAAGAGTTGAGGTTAATTTTACAATGGAAGAAAATAAAAACAAATTATATTATTATCCCGAAACAAAAGGAAATAAAAATAAAATATAGGGTTGTTGTAAAAATAGTTCAGTAGCCAGAGGTGTCACGTGTCCATTCCCCCGTCCACCTGCTTTTGATGTTCTTATTGACGCTGTAAATACGATTTTTAAGCGTATATTGTTCAATTCATCTTTATACATTTTTTTCTATTTATAAATATTATTTTCCTTAAAAGCAAAACAATAAATAAAATATAAACCAATTCCATCCATTTGCAACGGATACACCTTTGTTCATATTTTTTACATTTATTTCCCTTTTGCTCGACTGAATTATTTAAACGTGATGTGAAACTGCCAGATATATTTGAGAAAAACGTGAATTTAACTTTATAAACGTCATTTTGATGGAGCAAATTTTTTTAAAAACTTGTTTCGCTGATTTAATCGTATAAAGTATCTGTTTATTGTTATTTCTGATAAGATTAAGTAACACGAAAATGCACTTCTTGAGTTTAGAGCGCACCCGCAAGTTGGATCAATGCTGTAAAAGCAGTTACTTCCTATGGAAATCAATCAGCACTTCTCATCTCTGTGTTTTTCTAATGTTTTTGAATGGGGAAGGAGAAAAGAAAACACTTTTGACCTGTTTTAGCACGACATTTGTTCTTTACAATGGCCTAACTTCCTTTTATTCCGTATTTTTTTACGTTTTTATTATTATTATTCTTTTTATTACATACAATTCCTTAAAATGCTACATTGTAAAACTCTTGTAATTTATTGAATTACAAATCCATCCAGCGTTTATTGTTCTGACAATAAAACTTGGTTTCACCTCAAAAAAAAAATAAAATAAAAAGTATACTGTTTGTATTGATATTGAATAATGGCGATTCTCGGCACTCATCTTTAATTTAGTAAGTAAACAAACAAATCAACCGTAATGAATGCTTGAAAACAAATAAAAAGTTCAATTTCTTTCGCAGTAAAACGAATTACAGGATAAAAAACCCTTGATAAAAAAGAAAAGGAGGATAAAAAATTTATGTTTAATTCATGTTCGCGTTTGTGTCTCATTAGGTATCGTGCAGGGAAGAAGCCGATAGAAATAAATGCTAAAGGTGAAACGCTGCGAGTCGAAGCGCTTTGAAAATATTAAATTAAATTCCTACCAAAGGAGGTCGCGTTCGTTTGATTTCCCTCAATGGCTTAGTAACGAAGCTGCGAGCAGAAAATCCGAGCTCAAGATTAATTTAAAAAACGAGCCACTCATTCATGGTAAGTAAATTTCGTCATAGAGGAAAGTTTTACTAACACACTAACCATTAAAAAAAACCAATATAAACATAACTTGTCGAATGCGGTAGTAAAGAAACTGGTTTTGAATTTCAAATGACAGAACTCGGGTAAGTATTTAATTGAAGCCGCATAATTTGGACTTTTGCCCTTTTTAACTTGTTCCTACAGCTGAAGGCTAAACGATTTTAAAGCTGTAATGTTTGTAAATATTACTTGCAATTTATTTTTTATTCATAATAAATTTTGTTCTTTTATCTTTTCAGTTTTGTGATGCATCAATGACCGTTATACAACAGAAAACTGACATGAAATCACTTAAGTATACATCATGTTCCGTGTCACATTTTATTCGCTTCGTTAGAAACAATTGGACACACATAATCGACACGAAAGAAAAAAATCATTGCATCATTAATTCTGGCATTGGATGTGGAAATCCCGAGATTTAAATTGGTCTTTTAGGATCGAACCACCGTATATACCAGTTTTGTTATTAATTATTGCAAAATCTCTGGGAAAACTATTTTAAGATCGAAATCCTGGTTACAAGAAGGAAATTTTCTTCGAAATCAAATTATCCTAATGGGATAAAACGGCGTAAAACAATCTGATAATCACTGCCAAAAATTAATTTTTTTTTTTAATGACCGTTTGCTTGCGGTAATTAAATATTCTTCCTCAAAATGCACCAATTGGATGGCAGCTTTGGATGTCACGTGACGATGACTTTTTATTAATACATGTAGGCAGCTAAGCCGGAGATAATGTCATTTATTAGAGTCAAAGTGCACCTGTCACCGTGTTATATAGCAGTTGTTTGCTACATGTACCTTGACAGGTCATGAATGTGATGTCGACAGGACTTGGTCCTGTTGGAAGCAATTTGAAGATTGTAACATCAACAGAAACATCAGTAAATTGGTCAGCGAGTTCGGAATCCGGATCAGAAGGATTACATGTTTGGCAGCTGCTTATCCAAGTGTTGAGTTTGGCCTTGATCTGTATAGGGGCGTTGGGAGGGAACTTTTTAGTTTTCTTCAGCCTTCTTAAGAAGGACCAACTTCGGGTGCCGAGCAACAGGTAATTATCTATAATTGCTTTTAAACAAGAACAGATTCAATTAAGTTAATAAATTTGATCTATTTTCAATTTAATCTTTAATATTTACAAGTGATAAATTTCATAAAGTTGATAAATTAAATAAGTGGATTTTTAAATTTATTTTCTTTTTTTTTTCAGATTGGTTTTTAGTTTGACTGCCTCTAATTTCGTTCTTGCCGCTCTCGTTTTCCCGTTCACCGTGGTCAGTTTGATTCAAAAGGAATGGTCGTTCGGCATTTTCTGGTGCAACTTTACCGCCTTCGTCACCGTCCTCGTCACGTCGGCGAGCGTCTTGACCATCGGAGTCATCACGATCGACAGGTAATGATCGGTGTCGGGGAAAAATCATTTTAAAATCGATTTAAAATCAAAATCTTTAAGTAATTTTTTTATTTAAATTCAAAATCAAAATCACGGAATTTGGTTTAAAATCGTGATTTAAAATCATTCGATAATGACAGTGCAAATTAATTAGGATTCGCTGCCCATCCACGCATAAAAAGAATGATACGATATTATTGCCTTAACCTAATTACATTTATTTCTTTTCCGTTTCCTCTTAGTTATAAAAATCTAAATTAACTTTTCTTGCAAAATTAAGCAAAAACAGCGATAATAATCATTTAAATAAGTTTATTTATTTATCGCAGATATTACGCGATAGTCAGGCCCCTTCTTTACACACTGACGGTCACTCGTTCCCGTTCCTCGTGGCTACTACTCAGTGTTTGGTTCCTAGCGTTATCGTGCGCCGTTCCACCCCTATTTGGCTGGTCCAAATTCCGCTACCACCATACGGAAGCAACATGTATGGCAGATTGGAGCGACGACGCTATTTACACTTCGTTCGTCTTATCAACCACAATTTTATTACCACTGGCAGCTATGCTCGTCTGTTATTATTTCATCTTTCAAGTGATAAGGAAAAAATGTCGTAAAATTAACGTGGGCAAAGTTGACGCTTTCGACAGCGTCGAATTAACCAGCGACGCTCAACTCGCAAACTTTCGGCCTTCGAACGTGACACGACAACCGTCTTCCTGGCGATTTGCATTAACAAGAAGACCGAGTTGGCTTTTAACTGCTTACGCGTCTCCCATTAAAGGCTTAAGAACAATTTGTGTGGTTATCGGCGTTTTTTTGGTGACGAGTGCGCCTTATCTGATCACCGCCTTGGCGAAGGCTTGTTCGGCCGGTGATCGACTTCCGGCCTGGTTTCACGTCCTCGCCGCTTGGTTGTGGCTGTCGTCGTCGGCGACGCATCCGATCGTGTACGGACTTCTCAACAGATCGATTCGTAAGGAATTAAAGTCCGCAGTTTGTCCTTATGCCAAGACGCGACCGAATAGCGAACGTACAAATTTGAGTCGGCGATTCAGCACGTCGATTAGTTTTTTGGATTTTAGTCCGTTGAAATTGATGAGCAGAAATGGAAATTGGTCGTCGGTGGCGTCGGTTGAAACTACCGGGAATTATTCGAGAAAAGGAAGTCAAGATTCAGGTAAAAAAAATTTAATTTGTTAATTTTTTTTTTATACTTTTTTTTTCGTTTTTTTAAAAATAGGAACCGTTATGGCTGAAGGTGATTTAGAAGCCGAAACTAAATTTTTTTCATCGAACCAACGGAACCGTAGACGGGTCAGTGCACCGTCGAGATTGCATTTAATATCAACGATTTTTAATCGAAATCAAGACCAACAGCTGGAACCGTTTCCGGTGCTTCAAGCTCTGGTTTCGGAAGCCGCAACTGGCAATTTAAGAAGAAGTAGACATTTATCCGAAACCACTAAAACGATTTTGGATTTACCGTCTACTGAAATTCTTCCACTTAGACCGAAAGAAATATTAACTATCACCCACGAGGACGAGGGGATCATGGAAGATTTCAATTAACTTATTATTAATTCTAACTTTTAATTTATTCACTGCCATTTCTTAGTTCTATTTATAAAATATTTTCTCATATTTGTTAAGATTTTTTAAATTGATCTTGTGAGTGTGTGTGTGATCTTTTTTATACAATTTTATGATTAATGATCTATTGTTATTTATCCTTGAAGTATTAAGTGAGCGTAGTGTTGTCGATTTTATATATTTTCTCAAACGACGAAATAAACAATTCTACTATTAATATTTTTGTATGGTTAAAAATATTCAATTTATTTCAGTCAATTTGGCACATTCCTAAATAACCATATTGTGTGACCAAAATGATAATAACAAAAAGAAAAATTATAAGTTACTATATATTTAAATGCAGGAATAAAACAAAATTCAACTGGATAAAAATTTTTGGCACGAAAGCCTTCAAAAATTGCACTTTTTAATCTAGAGGACAAAGCAGAGAGTATTTTACAGAAAAATAACGTAAAATGGAGGAAAAAAATCACGATTACAATGATATAACAAAAAGTCGTAAATACAACACAATTTAAAAAAATTTTTTTTTGGCAGTGATGAAAACAATTAACTTCGTATCACTAAAATTATATAAGTAACTTATATCTACCGTGGAAATTCAGTATATAATATGTTCGTATATATTTTTATTTATGAAATTTAAAAACTCAAAGGCAGTGGTATCAAATTGGTTTCGGTTATTTAAAATAACAGAATGAACACCATTTTTGTAATTAAAAACAAAAGATAAGAAAAAACTTCTACTTTGTCCCGATTTACTCTTCAAACTTAAGTCTAGCACCAGCGGAATTCAGTTTTCTGCTTAAAACTCGCTTCGAGCAAAAGAAACTAAAATACAAAAACATTTTTTTTCAGTAAATAAATCTGTTTTTGCGAATAACGAATTCTAATGCGATCAGCTTCAGAAAAAAGGGAAAAAATATTCTACCTAAAACTTTTGCTCTATTTTAAAATAAGACATTTAATTTACAATTTTTCTTAAAATTGATTATCACATAATAAACTTTTAAGCATTTTTAATATTTTAAAATTTCTTTTTTTTATAATAATAATTATAATAAAAAAAAAAAGAAAAGATGTCGTACTGCAATATTGATACACACTCTTAGAGTTCATTTACGTTAAACCAAAAAATTGATGACCGTTCCTCCTTATA
Source organism: Stenotaenia linearis (assembly GCA_034700445.1). Lineage (NCBI taxonomy): Eukaryota > Metazoa > Arthropoda > Chilopoda > Geophilomorpha > Geophilidae > Stenotaenia > Stenotaenia linearis. The sequence goes on from JAQIXT010000318.1 coordinate 15,448, forward strand.
CATCCTTGATGCATACTTGACAGCGACTGACACGTGAACGTTGATTTCCCGCTTTCAAGGTGTCACTCTCTGGTTTATCAAACATCTTGTCCGGATCGATTGTAGTTAGCCAAAAACTATATTTATTGGCGTAATAATGACACGTTCCTCGTGCCCCGTTGCATTCTATAAATGGCGTTGCTCGGAAATCTTGTAAACAAGATCCAGGACTTGACAATGCTTGGCCGCCACCTTCGGCGCCAGCAGCCGTGTGCTGGAAAAGAGGAATTTTATTTTTATTTATTCAGAGGATCGAACTGATAGTCAAACCATAGCGAAACTGAAGCCCATCCACAGACTCGACCAGCCCCGCGGGCAGTCGGGAGGCGCGAGAGACTGACTGTGGACGGCGATAACGTTGGCCGGCGCTTCACACACAACGCATCGACTGATAAATGGCCTGATGGCATTTTCTGATACTGGCATCATGGGAATGGCAGCGTTCGTAGATAACCAGTACGACTTGTCGTTACGAGATGCATAATTACACACGTTGTTAAAATCACAGAAAACAAACGGCATAGTACTGAATCGCTTCACACACGACCCAGCAAAGCCTAAATATGTCACGCATTAATTGAGTTCGTATGAAAAATTTATTTTATTTATACCCAAGTCTTGGTTATGTGCTTTTTCGTTGCCCTCTATGTACAGAAGACTGTAACCATCCCACATGTGAACGTGACCACGAGGACACAGAGGGATTTCGGTCGATTGGCTGTGTTTGACTAACAATATTCCTGTTAAGTAAGTACTTCCGGCTGGGCCTGGGTGACCAGGTTGACCAGCTGGGCCTGGGAAACCTGTTAAAAAATTCATTATTGTTTTCAGAAAAAAATTTAAGAAAAAAGTGAAAAATTACCAGGTTGTCCTCGTTGACCAGGTACTCCGTCCAATCCACGCTCTCCTTTGATACCGCCAGTTCCTTGAGGTCCCGGAAGGCCATCTCTACCTGGAGTACCTTGATTTCCTTTGGGTCCTAATTAAATTATATTGAATTTGATTAATTGCGGTTAGTTTGTATATTAAAAGAGTACAGACACAAGCTGCATTGTCTAGGAACAATTAATTTAGTTTTTATATTGCTAAAATTGTGAATTATCATAGAATTCTTATACAGTAGACTCTCGATTATCCGGAATTAAAATTTTAGGTTAGGTTAGGTTCCGAAGCAATGAAATTTCCATTCAATTGCATATAAAAACACAGCCAAATACGTCCGGGGAGCAGAATGCCGTCGACGGGTACCCCGTCGAAAATAAACAAAGGGAATCTTGTCGAAAGTGGTCACGTGGATTCCCGTCATCAGGAATCCCGTCGACGCGACTTTCGTAGACGGCAGGTATGGTATAGGGGTAAAATCTCGTTTTGATCATATACAAATTGCATTTTTATAGGTTAAATCACATTTTGTCATTATTGGCAAAATATTAACATTTTTATAAGGAATTTTCACAATTTGGCGAACTATTAACACATTTTTACAAGATACACAAATATTTTGGTGGGTATTTTAAGCGATGTGCTAGTCTTGATCAGTACGTTGTGGAAGCCAATTTAGCAAATTGAAAAGAAAATATGGTAGCTGTGACTTTTCCAGAAAATTGCCTCATTTCCTACCTGACAAACATGGTGATCCATCAATTCCTGGAGATCCAGGGAGTCCTTGTCTACCGGGTATTCCTGGAATGCCTTGATTTCCCTTTGGACCTGGGTAGCTAATTGCAGCCGGTCCTGGATCTCCCTTTTGACCCTAAAATATTTTCATATATAAATAAAACAAAACAGAATCCAAAATACACCAAAGTTTTTACTCTTCCTCCTGCAGGACCCTGAGGTCCAGGAAATCCTGACGATCCATCTTGTCCTCTGTCGCCTTTGGCTCCAGGCAATCCTGCTTGCCCTGGAAAACCGTCTTGACCTCTATCACCTTTAGCTCCAGGTCCTCCCGGTGTACCATCTCTGCCTGTAAACGACAATTTAATGCATTGATACTTTTGTTGCAATATTGTAGTTTTTCATTCTTTACCTGCTGGTCCTGGTTCACCAGGTGCACCAAGAGGTCCTGCAGGTCCTGGCAAACCAGGTTGACCTTTAGCCCCAGATAATCCAGGTCTTCCATCTTCTCCTTTTGGTCCTGGAAATCCATCTCTACCATTGGTCCCAGGAGCACCTTGGAAACCTGGATTGCCTTTTTCTCCTTGCAGACCAGGAGGTCCAGCAGCTCCAGGCACTCCAGGTCCACCAGGAATACCAGGTCTTCCACCATCACCTAAATGAAATTCAGTATATGCTTTAGCTTTTTTTTTAAGGACGAGTGTGATTGTACCTTTTGCTCCTTGGGGTCCTCTGTCTCCATCTCGTCCAGGTCTGCCTGATATACCAGCATCACCTTTCTGGGCAAAACCTGGTTGACCAGGGGGTCCTTGAGGCCCAGAAGGACCTCGATCACCTTAATAAAGAATGTAATGTCACTGTTCATTTGTTTTTCTGAAAATTATCTTGTCAGTACCTGGTGCACCAATTTGCGATTGTGTACAATCCAGTCCAGATAAACCGGGATCTCCTTTTGCACCTGAATGAATGAAAACAATAATATTATTAAACAGCCTACTACTGAATTGATATATAAACAATTTGCTATACCTGATTGGCCTGGAATACCGGGAGTACCAGCTGTTCCTTGCGCTCCATTCAAGCCAGGTTGTCCAGAGAAACCAGCCTCGCCCTTAGCTCCGTGTAAACCAGGTTGTCCTTAAATATTGATAATATAAATTATTTTAATTATTTGAGTAATGCAATTACAGTCGGACCCGCGAGTAGCGTCAATCAAGGGACCGGGCTGAAATTGACGCTATAAGCGGGTTGACGCTACAACCGAATTCGTTAAAACTCCTACATTTTGGCCGGACCGCACCAAAAGTGACGCTATAAGCGGGTTGACTGTATTTCATTTTACAATACTAACCAATTCCAGGTAAACCAGAATCTCCTTTTTGTCCTCTCTGTCCAGGAGCTCCAGATGGTCCAGGCAATCCTGCATTTCCTCTGTCTCCTTTTAGTCCAGGATTACCATTGGCTCCAGCAGGCCCAGAATCTCCTTTCCTTCCAGGTGCACCAGGTGTTCCATCCAAACCCCTGTCGCCTAAATAGAATGTGCGTGATATAAAATTAAACGCATGAGTCGTGGATTTGGTTACCCTTTGCTCCGGGGAAGCCATCACGACCACGATCGCCTGGTAATCCAGATTGTCCAGGAGTCCCCTGAGTTGGAAAATTAAATAAGTATTTTTTTTATTTGATACTGGTTAGAAGTATTCAAAACATTCCTGGTTTTGCTTTTTATTTAGCTTTAAGCATAAGGAATATTAGACACTTCTTATTTATAACAAGTTATTACTGTAATTGGCAGTGTGGTTAGCAAGTGAATAAGAAAAACCAATTATTAAAAAATTTTCAAATTTCATTAAATCTTCTGTTATTTTCAGAAGCAATAAATTACCGGATTTCCTTTCGGTCCTGGAAATCCAGATAAACCTGATGATCCCTTTTCTCCAGGTCCTCCTGGTCTTCCTGGAGCTCCTTCTGCTCCTCTTTCTCCAGGAGCTCCAGAAGCTCCAGGTCTTCCAATTCCAGGAATTCCAGCATTTCCCTTGTCTCCTGGTAGTCCATTCAATCCTGGGTTTCCTGACCTTCCAGGAGTTCCTTGTAATCCAGGTAAACCGGCGTCACCTTTATCACCTTTTGCTGAAGCTAAGCCTGGATCTCCCTTTGCTCCAGGATATCCTGGTGCTCCTGGATCACCTTTTAGACCTGAAGTAAAAAATACATAATATTCTTAATAATTGTTTTAAAGCTGAAAATAAAATAAATTGAAAGATGTTCTAAATAAAATTTAATTTTACCAGCTGCTCCTGGCAAACCAGAAATTCCCGGTGTTCCAGACAGTCCAACAGCTCCTTTGAGTCCAGGTAATCCAGGTTGGCCTGATGAACCTGGATCACCTCTAGCACCAGGTAAACCAGGAAGTCCATCTAGTCCCTTGTCACCTTATTTTCGTCATGTGATTGATTGATTAATTAATTAAAAATAAAGTTGACTTTACCCACAACTTTACTTACCTCTTTGTCCAGGCAATCCATCCGTACCAGCCCTTCCAGGAGTTCCTGGTTGTCCAGGAATACCATCCAATCCTTTAGATCCAGGTCCTCCAGGAAATCCACTTTCTCCTTTGGGTCCGGGTGCCCCTTGGCCTCCAGGACGTCCTGCACCACCAGGTAGTCCAGCTTGGCCTTTAAGTCCATCTCTTCCACCTGGTCCTGCTGGACCTGGTGCACCGGGAAAACCATCTCTTGCTCGTTCTCCTCTCTCTCCTTTTGATCCAGGTAAACCATCCAATCCAGGATTTCCCGTCTCCCCTTTTGTCCCAGGTAATCCTGGTAAACCTCTTGGTCCTGGGAGACCTGGCTTTCCAGGCTGACCAGCATCTCCTCTGTCACCAAAAGCTCCTGGTAATCCTGGGGCACCTGGTCTTCCTACTCCTGGTATTCCTGCATCTCCTTTTGGACCTATTGTTAATTTTTTTTAATGAATATGTGTAATAGAGAATTTATAATAACAATTAATAATAAACATTTGTACCTTGAGGTCCAGGAGTTCCTGGTAAGCCATCATTTCCTCTTCCTCCACCAGTTCCTGGAAAACCTGGCTGACCAATGTCTCCTTTGTCTCCTCTTGGGCCAGGCAATCCTCTTGGGCCAGGTGGGCCTGCATCACCTTTTGATCCTGACTCTCCCTGTCTTCCAGGAATTCCGTCTAATCCTGGTCTTCCGGGAGACCCTCTCTCACCAGGAAGACCAGTCAAACCAGAATCTCCTTTCAGACCAGGTTGACCAGGTGGACCCTTAATGCCCTTCAACAGTAATCCAGGGGGAATTATAGCTAAAACAAATCAAAAATTAATTTTGATTATCAAAATGTCTAAAAATTGCTTTTACCTGGTTCTCCTTTTGGTCCTGGTACACCATTTAAACCTGGCAATCCAGACAATCCTTTCTCTCCAGGTGGACCAGGTTGTCCTGGATATCCAATACCAGATAAACCTTTTAAACCAGCAGGACCTGGTGTGCCAGGTTGGCCAGGAAAACCCTAGAATATATTTTTTCATTGATAAACCTTACTTAATATTCTCTCTTCAGAGCTACTTTCTTACCGCATCACCTTTCGGGCCTGGAGAACCAGGGATTCCATTAATGCCAGGTAAACCTTGTAATCCAGAGGGCCCAGGTCGTCCGGCGCCTCCAGGACGACCAGAATCACCTTTGTCACCTAAAATTGAAAAAAATTTAATGAGTTGAAATGATAAGTTAACCCGGTGCCATAAATTACCTTTTGGTCCTCTACCAACGTCAGGGGGGACAAAAGCATTTTCACCTTTTGAACCTTTTATTCCTGAAACACCAGGTCGACCAGGAATTCCCTATAACAAAGTTAAAATGTATGACAAGCTTTACTATCAACTCAAAATAGAGACAACTCACTTCTTTTCCAGGGGGACCAGATCTTCCAGGTATACCATCCTCTCCAGGTGAACCTGGTAAACCAGCTACACCTGTATCACCTCTTAAACCTTGAGGACCAGGACTTCCATCATGGCCACGTTCTCCTTTTTCTCCCTTATGGCCAGGCGCGCATGCAAGACAGCTTCCGCCAACATCACCTAAATAGAAAAGCTGTAATTATAATTTCTTTTAATCATTTAATTCTAAACATTTTTACCTTTGCCTCCCTTTGCACCACCAAAACCTGCTCTGCCAGGAATTCCATCTCTGCCTTTGTCACCCTTTGCACCTGGGTATCCTTGTTGTCCTGGAATGCCTTCCAAAGAGTCTCCGGGAGCACCTTGATTAAAGCAGATGGTTTTAGAAAAATTATTTATTTTTTAGTGATTAATATTTACCCTGAGGTCCTGTTAATCCACGATCTCCTTTCAAACCAGGGAGACCATCCAAACCTGGTCGTCCGTCCATTCCTTTTAAACCAGGAATTGATAAACCGGGGTTACCTTTGGGTCCTGGTTCACCTTTGATCCCCGGACTTCCCGAAAATCCAGGAGGCCCAACAGGACCAGGCAAGCCTAATTGTCAAATACATTATAAAACAGACAAAAAGAGACTTACAAACCATTTCCATTACCTGGATAACCAGATTGACCCTTATCACCCTTAATTCCAGGTGGACCTTCTCTTCCAGGTAGACCGGGTATTCCCGGACCTCCAGGAGCTCCAACTGGTCCATGAGATCCTAATTCTCCTGTTGGACCATCCAAGCCTGAAGAACCAGGAGGTCCTTGATTGCCTTTAGGGCCGGGTGGTCCCGGTGGCCCAGCAATTCCGTCTCCACCCTTAGAAGTTTATACAATTACACACCAAAACAATATTTTTAGATTCATCTTACCCCAGGGGGACCCGGGGGTCCAGGTAAGCCACGTTGTCCATCAAGACCAGGAAAACCAGAGTCACCTTTCATGCCAATTAACCCATCTAATCCAGCAAGACCGTCGTTGCCTCGATCGCCTTTAAATCCACCGGGTCCTGGAGGTCCAGGAAGTCCGTCTTTTCCCTACGTTACGAATAATTATCAAGACACGTTCTAACTTTAGAAGGATACGTCATACTCGTGGTCCAGGCACTCCAGATAAGCCCTTTTCTCCCTTCATACCAAGTTCTCCAGTCATACCCTTTTAGATAAATTGAAAAAAAATAAACTTGAGCCAAAAATTGTGTCTCTAATTACGTACAATTCTTCCCGGGGTACCATCGTAGCCTCTTTCACCTCGTTCACCTAGCTCTCCCTGAAAATTATTACGATGAATAAGTGTAATTGAAGTTAGAGTCATCCAAATGCAATACTTTCTGTCCTTTGGCACCATTTTCGCCAGGAGGTCCAACATACGTTTGCGATGTCGAATGTTCGCTATTTCCAGGTTCTCCGGGGGGACCTTCTTGGCCCACTTCACCTTGTTCTCCTTTGGCTCCTTCGATGCTCAACCCCATCTCTCCTTTATCTCCTTTCAATCCTTTCCCACCAGATGCGCCCTTGATTCAAAAAAATACATTTAATATAATCAGCTGAAATTTTATAAGAATGTAGTTCGAATCATTCTAAATGCACTCAGCTTTCAGTAGATTTTTCAAGAGTGACATTTATATAAAGCAGTTATAGGTTTATTTCAAACACAAAAGTAAAGACCACATAGCTATCTCGATATCTTACCGGATAGCCTGATTCTCCTCTGTCACCCTTGGAACCCGGGGTTCCGTCAACACCAAAGCTTCCTGGCGTTCCAGGGGATCCGTCTCGTCCAGCTTCTCCCTAGATAAAGATCATTAATAAATGGCAACATTTAAATTAAATTTGAATTGAATTTCTCACTTTTTGCCCCTTTAAACCAGGAGGTCCAATAGCCGGGTCTCCTTTGTCTCCTTTGAATCCAGGCGTACCAGGCAAGCCTCTCGGTCCTGGTTCTCCTCCTGTTCCAGGCCATCCTGGTGATCCCTAAAACCATTTTTAATGACATTATTCGAAATTCATATTAATTTCTGAAAATTATTACGTCTGTGCCATTACAACCGTCCAACCCTGCGGGTCCTCTCGGTCCTATTGCACCTTGTAACCCCTAAGCAACATTTTGCATTGTTATTTAAAGAAACAATTATTTTAAAGACAAACAACTCACTGGAATTCCAGGTATGCCAGGAAATCCAGGCATGCCCATTTTGCCCTTTTTAAAAAAGAAAAGTATATTTAGGATTGTTAAAACAACATTTTCCATTCAACATTCTTCATATTACCCGATCTCCTTTTGGTCCTCTTGGACCTTGTGGTCCAGCTTCGCCTTTGGATCCCTTGGGTCCTATTAAACCTTCTGGTCCCTCAAATCCAGGAAGTCCTGTCGGTCCCACTTGACCCACTTCTCCAGGAAAACCCTAAAAAATCAATTATTAAGGTAATTTCACAACTTGTAAAATTATTATAATTCCAAAGTGCAAGAATGTGTTATCAAAGTCTTTATGGTCATTTCCTTTTTTTCTTTATGTTAGCGTAACCAACGACTCGAATGAAAAGTGAGGTCAACAACCTCGAGAAAACTTGTCATTCGATATTAGCTCATAATTTCGAAACCGTTGCCAAGATAAGTTACCAAAGGGTAATTATGTAAGCCAAAGATATATGGCAACTGTCACTAAATAAACAAACTTTATCTAAATCTGATGACATTTCACTTATAATTCCAGGAATTCGTTTATTATTTTTTTAAACTCACCCGATTTCCTTTTTCCCCGATGCATTTGCATCCCTGCGAACATCCTCCACATCTCCCGCCATCATCTTCGAATTGCTGAAAAGAACAATAAGTACGTTAACACTTGTGAGGAATCGGAATAAATTTAGACTACAGTTTAAACTTGACCTACACGTCTGATGAATTAACAATGCAGAAGGATAGAAAAAAATTTTAAGATCAAAGCCTAATTAAATAAAAGCCTTGACTCAGTCTTCTTGACCTTAAATATTTCACTTAACTATTATCCTTTGGAATAAAATTGTAATAAATTTTCATTTATTCGCTCCCAGATGACGAAGTTCGAGCGTTTCAACGAAAATTACTTTGGAAAACTAACAAACTGATTAAATTTCCCACGCCAATGTTTTGATGTCAGTCATCATTAATTGAAAACGGTTTTAAAGTTTATAATTTGATGGGATGTAAATTTCTAAACTCTGCACTCGTTATGTTTAGTTTTAAAGTTCAACTTCTGTTTAGAATCATCGATGAAACTATACACACGTGGCAGCAGTAAACTTTTTTCCCCCTCTAAATTCTCGTTCTAAAAATGGCTTGCGAACTGAATAAAAATTATAGAAAAGTGACACTGACACAGGGTGAAACGAACTTGGCAATCACACAACCGGCATTAGGTTTAAATTTAGTAAATCCTTTATTCTCTTTTTGCAAGTATCCTTGATAAACGTTGAGATAAATTGCTTCATTTGGACCGAAACCATAATTCTTTTTTAATTTCAGACCACCCGTAGCTAAGAACGCAATTTTAATTATTAATTAAATGGACGAAAAGATAATGTAGAAGTTATTTCAACAATTTACAGGTGCTTTGTGATTTCAACTGAAACCAGTTCTAAAAATGAAACTGACCAGTCGCACTTATCTTTTCCACAGATGCTTAATTTATGATTGAAACGATGCTTTCGAATTCCAACTGTTTATTTAACGGAGGTATGTAGCTGTAAAAGAACGAGGGAAACTTAATTGATGCTATAAAAACCCTACAGTTAATCTCTACCACCCTCGAAATTCCATGAGAATGAAGAGAAAATGTTTTATATCTGTTTCAAAAATAGCTTATCTCATCACGAGCCCATTAGCAGGATGATTGGACAGTGAGGGAGGTGATTTAATGCAGAAATATGCATTTAGAAAAAAATTTCTTCTGTCATCGTGCTGTATGACATGTACGTGACCTTCTACTTCCCTCTTTGTGTTTTTTGTGTCCGAGAACATAAAAAGAGAAACTTGAAAATAAATCACGAGTAACATGAATGGACAATTAATAATCGCTGGGAAAAGTGTGGGCGAAAGTTCAATTTTCACTTAAATTGACTCGAAAGTAGGTTAATCACTAACAAGTTGTTAGTTAATCCCTTCAGCCTTGCAAATTTTGCGAATAAAGCTAATCCTCTTAGCTCGTTTCGTTGTAAAATAACCCCTTACTTTGCTAATGAGATTAAAGCCGCCTCTTGAGTTTTCTTTAACTCTTTGGTGTCTACTAATGCAACATCTGGCCCCGCGATGTGCAGTGTTACACTCTCTTACACTTTTACGTGGGAATCAAACATTCGACTGGCTGAGAGCCAGACTAAGTTAGTTGCAGATTGTTTGAGTATGTCTTAGTCTGCTGGATAAAATTTTGCTTCCTGGATCATTGCACCAGACCGAGTGGGATAACGTTTAAAGAGTACCCGAAGGAATGCCTCACTTCCGGTTCTTCTAAACCAGTAAACTTTAATTTTGTAATGCAAAACAGACTCTTGCCTTGGCGATTTCAAAAGCAATGCCAAAAATTCTTTTTATGGCAATGGTACTTAGCCGTAATAATAAAAGAAAAGAAAGAAAAAAGAAAAGAACAGCAGTCAAAGGCAATCCCCATCACTGAGTGTTTTTTCTTTGTCGACTGCCAACTTCGAGGCAATCAATTACCTTCAAAACAATATATAACAATAGCAAGAAAATTATAATCACTTATTTTTTTTTATAAAGCATTTAGGAATGAGACTAATCAAATAAGAACAGTTGAAAGATGAGCGCAATTAGGTTTTTTCCCCTCTTAAACTGGCTGACTGCATGCAATTATGGTCGTAAAGTAATTCTAGACAAAGTTTAGGAAAGGCCAAGTGAAGTAGATGTTAAAAGGCACGTGCATTGACCTTTCAACTATTTTTTGCTGCACGAGTTTAAAGTCAATTTAAAATGAAATCGAAAAAGTAGGCCACAGTTCCGAGAAACGAGTTTGAGAATTTGTAAACAATTTGGCGATTCTTTTGTGAGTTATTGAAAAGCGAGGCACCTGCTCAACAGGTCTGCAGGGAATGATAAGCTCTAAGGAGTTATATCAACGTGTAGCTAAAAAATGAACGCTATAATTCTTGTTGTACCATTCTTTGCGGGTTGGTGAGGTAAGGGGGTTGCGAAATTTGAAAGACATCCATTCACCCACAAACATCCACCACAGCCCGCCCAAAGAGCCCGCAGTGTCATTGAACTTTCGCTGATTTTTTTTCTAATTTTCATCTTTTTTGTCCGCTTTTTTTTCTTATTTTTAGAATCAATCTCATTCTCAATTCTCGTGTTGATAATTTTGCGCTCGATTTGTTTACTTTGGACTGTGACGTCATATACTAACTGGCATGACTCGTGTTCAACCAAATTTGGGTTTGTCTGCACTCAACTACACAACTTCTTAGAAGAAGCAGAGAAAAAAGTTTTCTTCCTTTTTTTTTATTTTTTAACTTTTTTGTCTGTTTACGTTTACTTGACAAAATAAAAAATTGTTTACCCGGACCCCGAACTGATGTCAACCAAATAGAAGAGTCAAAGGTTAACATCCAAACGAAATTGCACGTGGTGGGAAATCTAAAACAAACATCTCCTTGTGCGAAGTTCGGTCAAAGAGTGAAAAATATCTGTTAAGACGATGCACGAGAGAGAGAGAGACTCGTCCCACCACCTACTGACCTCTGACTTTTCCCCATCTCGTGATCTTTTCAAGGTCAAGGCTGAGGTCTCATTCGCTTTCCTTTCTCTTCCGCCGCCACCCCCACCTCGGGGCTCGAGTCATCCTACGACTCCCAACCAGTCGTCAACTCTTTAAAAATGTATAAAAATGTGACGGGAGATTTTAATTTCAAAAACAAGTAGTCGACTTTCAAAATTGGTAATTAGCCGTTCGTTTTTTTAACACCCTCATTCCAAGTTTTCATCACCCTTCCTTTCTAAAATTAAATAGCGCAACAGCTGTTTGCACTTGCATGTAACAAGCCTTTTTGCATCGTTAACAGTCCCACATTTTGACCTTTAAGTTTGTTTTAGGAAAATTTATGCAAGTTTCGATTTCCAATCTGAATTTATCGCTTAAGAAAAACTAGGGTGATGGGCTTGAACGAAAACTATAATTTGTGAACAAAATGTGCTATTAGGGCATTGCCCACTTTAAATGAACAATAAAATTTGCTCATTTCGAACATTCTTTTTTTAATGGCACACTCAATTCAGCCCCTCTGGCTGACTAAGAAAAACGATGCGTTTACGTTGTTTACTAATATTAGATTTATTAATAAGATTTTGATCATTCGTGTCTGACTAGATGAGAGTAATGCGAAACATAAGGAATCTAAGCTTTTTCTTCTGATTGTCAGCATTCTGGGCGTGGCAAACATCTGTTATCGCTCGCCATTCCTGGTACACAGTAGCCTAATTTTGCGCGCCCTTAAACGAGGCTAAAGGCGCAAACGTCGCGCAGGGAAGTTCGACTTACCGCACTCGTAAGGACGAAAACCGTCGTTAAAAGTAAACTCAGCGACAACCTAAAGAAGAAAAACAAATAAATCGAAATTTAATTTCAACTTTAAAAACACTTTTACAACTTTTCCAATATTCTTTTCCCCACAAAAAAATATCTTTTTCCAACTCGAAAATTTTACGCAAAGTTATTATTAGTTAAGTAAAGTAAGTAAACTCACCATAGCTGCGAAGTCCATAGACTTTTCCAATGGTTTACGGACATAGTGAATTGTTTTAAGTTCTTCCTAGTCTTTCACCAGAAGTTTTCTTGCGGGTGGGGATTTTTTTTATTATTCACCCACCCTACATCACAACACGTTGGCCAGTATGTAGGAAAATATGCAGCTAGTCTCCTTTCGCATTCAGATTTCGGTCATGAGTTCTTATTGCTCTAACATAAGGAAATTTCACTACGTCCTTTTGCCTCGTTCAGCAGACGCTGAGTTGGAACGCGCGCTGCTACTCAACTGACTTAAGGGGCGGGGTCTAATTTGGGAGAAAACAGATGCATCAGATTTGACTACTTACCCTCACATACCCCACCCACACCTAGGGGTTGCGTTTGTGGGGTAATTCAAGATGTCTGTTTACTGGATAAAGAAGTGTGTTTTTAGTGAAAGTGATAAGTTGCACTAATTTTTCTGTTTTATTTGTTATTTCCTTGAAATTTTTTTTTTATTAATTTTTTTTTGGTGGAAATATTGATTGGCAGTTTCTTAAGAGTTTTTTTATTTTAAGAAAATAATGAAAAGTAGTGAAAATGATTACCAAAAAAGTGAAAAATGTGAAAAGTTATATTTTATTGTAAAAGTTTTAAGTTTTCTTTAATTTTGCACGGAACTTGTTAATTCAAAGGAATGTTCAAACAGGTCCATAAGAAGAAGTTACTGCGCGGATGTAGACGGTTTGTGATGCGCCTTGAGAGCATGGTCTGCTGTCTGTTGATACACGCCCAGCCCTAAACCCCAAAATGGTGGACAAGAGTGAGTCGATGCAGTGTATTGAGTGAAGAACCGAACTTTTAAAAGAAAATTGGAATGTTTTGCAATACGTAACAGTCGGTGAAATACGATTGTATACGTGTTTCAATTTTCCTGACCATGAGTTCTTCGAAGCAATTGCTCTCACTTTTACTTCTCGCACATTTGTTCTGCAGTTGCTCTATCAATTTGGTCTCGGGAGCAGTAAGTAAACAATTTTTATTTTCAGTTTTTAACACAACAAAACTTTACACAAATCTTTCGTTCCGTTATTTTTACGCGTAAAAAAAAATTTATTAATTTTACGCTGCTTTAAAAAAAATTTTTAAAAAAAATACGGCAAAAGCGCGACTCGCTAGCCTCGTACGGAGGTCCATTTTAATTGAAGCGTCGTCTGCTTATACGGGACTCCTCTGGCAAACATAATCGATACTCAGTGTCATGCCATTCGCTCCAAAAAAATTTTTTAAATATTTTTTTCGTCATTTATTAATAAGATAACGGGTTGGTCAGAGATCAAGGACTTGATGTTATCCCAAAAACAATTTACATAATAAGCAATCATGAAAACGAGTACAGTTGACCCATCTCTTCTAATTGATTAATTTTTACAAATTTTTCATTCCCTTTAGGGACATATTTAGAACAAGAATAAGTGACGTCATTTTTAGTGGAATGAGATGAGGCTGTTGCCCTTGGGTCGAGGGTGCGCACGCGCTGTGGGGGGAACTAAAAATGAGGGGAAATGAGAGGGAAAAGGGGGGCTCTGAGAAAATACTCCCTCGGGGAATTTCTTCACTTGGGAAAAATAAGATTCGATGCGATGCGCACCTGACGACCTCATCAGGTGTGTATTTGGATGGGGAATCGAGCGAGGGTCATTTATATTCCACACTTGCTTTTAAGGGCGAGAAAAATTTATTTTCAAGAAAAAAAATTTTTTTGTATTAAAATACCGTAATTATATATTTTTTTTATTATTTAATCACAGTTTGCGCAATAAAAACGTTTCTTAAAACGTTTCTTATTTTAGTTATTAATGCGTGGGTGTGTGTAATGTGTGGGTCGTTGAAATGGATCCTTGAAGACTGAGACCTTGTCCGTGTCCATTTTGATTTAATGTCGTAAGAAAAAGATACATGATGTAATCGATGCCTGATAACCTTAAAAGACAGTTTTACTTTCATCTTTTTTTCCCGTTTTTACATTTAATACATTTAATACGTAACACTTCTAATCCCAGCTGTTTTTATTAATTTTTTTTTATAATTAGATCTTTTACAATTATAAGATTTCAAGGCTCAAAAATGGTATACTTTGTCGAGATGCGTGGGATTTGAAAAACATACCGCCTGCGGCTATGTGGGATAAACTTAAAGTACTTCCGGTTGTCAAAGTGAAAAAAACGGTGGACTAATTAAGACCAGAAGTGAAAGAGTGGTAAATGATACTTTTTAAAGGACGGATCACTTATATTGTTATAATAAAGTTAATCTTAAAGTATTTTGATTGCTAAATATGAAAGAACCTTGAAGTTTAAATTTGGAATGGAAAAAGGGGGAAAATGAATCAAGTTTCTATCATCATCTCTTTTTTTTCACATAATTTCTACGAAATGACACATGTTGACAAAAACTGATCATCAACAAGTTCAAGTGCATTTGTTTCCACGCACTTGTGTAATTAGAAAAGCACTTGTCCTGTAATTAACCAACTGTTTACTCCTTGAAGGGACTTTTCCTCTCCTTGTCCTTTCCTTTTTTGGGAGTCGGCTGGCGCGGAAGTGAAACTCCATCAAAAATGGGTTACTCATACAACATTGGCCTTTAGGCAATAATACAACAAGCGAGGAGAAATTCACACGTTCTCCATACCACTTTTTCCTCCTATATTTTTTTCTTTATTTTAAATGAGTTTCGGTTTAAAGAAATCGTGTCAAAATATTTTTGTTCGAAAATATTGAATTTCAACTTTATAGTTGTGGATTTATAAACAAAAGCGCTCTCTTGACTTTCAATCATAAAAGAAAGGGGAATAAGAGAAGTCGTTTCGATTTGCTTTCTTACGAGGATCTGGTGGATGGAATGCGTATCCTATACCACTTGCACCCTCTCCCCCTACATACATAAACAGCGTGTTTCGCCTGCGTGGGCGGATGGTGAAAGTGTAACTGTGAAGGCCGATCTTTCTGTGTGTGAAGAAGACAAATAAATTATAACGAGGTTTCTAGGATGAAAATAGAAGCATCTTCTCTTTAATCATTAGGAATTCAGAAGATTCATGATTAATATTTAAACCTTTTCATGGTCATTTGTATTGAAAAGGATAAAATCGAGTTGCTAGTTTAAATCGATGTGAATCATGTAATTTCATATGGTAATACGTTATTTTTTTGCGATAAATCAGCGCTGATTTAAATGGGTTTTTAATTTACACGTGGAACGGAATTTAAGTTATATAATTGCATTGGGAAATTTTTTTATTTCAAAATAATTTTTTTTTGGATTTTTTTTTAATTGAAATTTAAGGAAAATGACAAATTTGTCGAGGTCGTTCATATTTTTAATCCAATCGATATCTCAAGGAAACTTTTTATAGAAAACTTTTTCTTTTTCAGCTACTCAATTTACAGATTGTGCAATTGATTAATTCATTCACAAAAAAAAATCTCAATACTATTTCTCATCCTTTCTGACCAAAATTTCCATTATTTTTCAAAAGAAATTTTATCAAACTCTGTTTAAACAATTGAGAATACTTATTCATTAACCCATCGACTCAACAATGGACTTTATTCGTAAATACATTAATTCTTTTCATTCATGTAGTTGATGAAATTCATATTCGACCTTTACCACCGCTCTTGATAAACAAGTGTTGATGACTGGCCTAAGTCTTCTCACATTACTTTCGCATTGCTCTCGAAGAAACTTCAATGAAAGAAAAAAGAGGAAAAGAAAAATGAATTCTTGGACTTGTTACATTCCTTCTAATTTACGCCGCCATCTAGACTAAAGCCTCTTAAGGAAAAATTATTGCTCTTCTTATGAATCTCTTCCATCTTGGACCTTAGATAAAATTTCTACCAGAATATTTTAATTAAAAATTCAAAAAAACTAATACAAGTTTTGATTTGTGGTTATTTTGGTTTGTTTTCTTAAAGGCGAGGAAGGCAAAAGAATTTGTTTTGCAAACATTAGACTAAACAAACGGTTTTGTTTTCTCATTAAATCTCATCATCCTCTGATCATTGCAAAAGAATTTTATAACATTCGCATGACAACACACGATGACCAATTTCACAACTTTTTTATTTAAGTTTTGATTTCTTTAATATAAAAACTGTCCTTGATGTTTTCCTCTCTTTTTTGCATGATTAAAAACGAACAAATAAAAGAGTTAAAGTTTATAACCATAAAATTTATTATTTTTAATAAATTCCTCTTTTCCTTTTGACAACAGGCGTGTAAAGGTTGCGTGGGCGAGAAATGTTACTGCAAAGGTGAACGCGGAATTGGTGTAAGTGATTGTCAACATTTTTAAAGTTTAAGTGTGACTTATTCGATTTGCTATATTTCAGGGCGAGAGGGGTATTCACGGTTTACAGGGTCCACAGGGCCAACCAGGTCCAGAAGGGCCAGAGGGGCGACCAGGTGCTCACGGAGAGCGAGGATCTGCTGGAAATGGCGGTGCAGTTGGAGAAAAGGGCTATAGAGTGAGACCTGAGTTTTTCATTCTTTTTTGTATTTTTTTTTAAAATTGCAATTAATTTCTAGGGAGATCCAGGTTCGCACGGATTTGTTGGGCCTTCTGGTTTAGCTGTAAGTCACTTACGCTTTGTAATTTCTGAAACGAGTAAAACTTATTAATATTTCAGGGATTGCCAGGATTGGAAGGTCCATTTGGACCAGTAGGATTTCCTGGTTGCAATGGCACAGACGTAATTTTTGGGAAATAAATTATAAAAGATAGGCTGACAAAAGCGACTATTATTTTGTTTTTAGGGACGTCCGGGTGTTCCTGGACACCCAGGTGCACCGGGACCAAGAGGTCCTCCAGGGTCAGAAGGATATTGGGGATCAAAGGTTGGTAACTAGTAATATGGGATTTAATTTTTTTGTATGTATAATTTTTTTAAATTTAGGGTGATCCAGGTGAAGGTGGGATTAATTCCATAGGAGTTCGAGGTGATTCTGGAAACCCGGGAATTCCGGGACTTCCGGTATAAAAAAATATTGAATTAAAATAGCCATTTTATTAATTAATTCGATCTGATATTTGAAATTTTCAGGGATCGTCAGGTTTGAACGGACGGAATGGAGAACCGGGTCCTCGAGGTGACCCCGGAACTCCTGTAAATAAATAAATAAATAATTAAACAGATAAAAATTAGAAATAACAAATATTTATTAAAGGGCTATCCTGGTAGAGATGGGTTTCCAGGAGACAGGGGTGACATTGGTGAACCTGGGTATGGAAGAAAAGGAGCAAAAGTAAGTTGATGATTATTTACATTGAAATAAGATTTTAAAAATATTTTTGGTTTTTACAGGGTGAACTTGGATATCCCGGCTACAAAGGTAGACCTGGTGAACCCTACCAGCTAACCTCTGATGTTGTTGTTCTTCCTGGAAACCCTGGATTACCCGGTCTCAAAGGAGTTAAAGGAGAAAGAGGGCCTAAAGGAATTGACGGACTTCACGGTCAAGATGTAATAATCAATAAGACTAGTCTATTTATGGATAAATTATAAATCTTATTTCAGGGCGATAAAGGTTTCACAGGTTTAAAAGGAGAAAAGGGCGATCAAGGAGAAGTTGGCAAAAGAGTAGGATATTTAAGAATGTCGAGTTGAACAATTTGAATGATGCAAATTCATTAAAAGGGAAAACGTGGCAAAGATGGATCAGCAGGAGCAGCTGGTGGAAAGGGATTCAAAGGAGCTCCCGGATTTGCAGGTACCCCTGGAAGGGTAGGACAAAAAGGACATCGAGGAAATGCTGGAGTTTCGGGAAGAACTGGAGCGCAAGGCTCACCAGTAATGAAATAATTTATTTTTTCAACATTTGTCCTAAATGCTGTTTCGTAGGGGCCACAAGGGCCACAGAGTACTTCCGGTGGTACGATCGTAGGAAACCCGGGACGACAAGGCTTGTATGGTGACAAAGGATTCCCCGGAGTGCCAGGTAGTTTCAAGCTGATTGAATAAAAAAGAAAAATATTTTTAATGTATTTGATTTATAGGTAGACCAGGTCGTCGAGGACCCACAGGCTTACAAGGCCCGCCGGGGCGACCTGGTCCCGATGGTAGGCCGGGAGAGGCGGGTCGACAAGGTTGGAGTTTCAAAGGAGAAGCAGGTGGTGAAGGTACAATAGGACCTGTTGGTAATCCCGGTCCGCCTGGGAAATCTGGGGCACCGGGACTGTTTGGTGTAAGAGGCGAACCTGGAATTTCCGTATCTGGAAATCCTGGTCAAGATGGCTTCCCGGGAAGAGACGGCATGCCTGGTCGTCCTGGAGGTGTAGGAGATCCCGGATACGAAGGTAATAATTTTGGGATAATTTTCACTTTGTTGGTTGGTCTTTTCCAGCTATTTTACAAAAGGCTTAATTCCTATGCAGACTAAAGATATCAGTTTCTCCTGAAAATTTTGTTGCTCTAAGAATCTTTATAATGTGAAAAAAGCTTTTAACGTGGAACAAATAGCTTTAATTTCCCTCTGAAGTAAATGTCACTAGAACTTTATCATTCTCAAAAAAGTCATTGTCCAAGTTAGAACTCACATTACTTTTGCTCGCAGATGAGCAGATGATGCCACATAAAAATAATGAATTCACTTTTTTCGTAATAGGACGGAAAGGTACATCTGGAATTGGTGGGCCTGTTACGGGACCTCCAGGATTAAATGGTATACCCGGCCAGCTCGGCGATTCAGGCATTCCTGGGATTCCAGGAATAGATGGCATTCCTGGTCCGAAAGGTGAAAGAGGTCAAGATTGTGGGTACTGTCCACCAGGTCTACCAGGTGGTAAGGCTGAATTGGGTACACCTGGACTGAACGGTGAGTAAATATTTACGGAATAAAATATATTTCCAGATTAATTAATTTTTTTTTAATTTTTAAAATTTAGGACGAGGTGGACCACAAGGCTTTCCAGGATATTCAGGTTTGCCGGGTCCAAAAGGAGCAGTGGGCAAACCTGGTCGATCAGGCTTTCCAGGATTAGATGTTGGTTTTATGATAAATTAAACAATTTAAAAACAATTTAAAAAGAAATAAATTACTCTTCATTTTAGGGTGTTCCAGGATCGGACGGTGGAGAGGGTTATCCAGGAGAAAAAGGTGATCCAGGAGATCTCATTCTGCCTCCTGCAATTGCTGGACCAAAAGGTGATCCGGGATTGGATGGATTACCCGGTTTTGATGGAGGTCCTGGATTAAGAGGTCCACAAGGGCGACCAGGAGTTTCTGGATTACCAGGAGCCCCGGTGAATATTTTAAATGTCGGTTATAATTGATTGCTTGATTTGATTTTGATTTATTTTAAGGGTGAACGAGGACAAAATGGATTGGATGGATTTGCTGGTCAACCAGGGAAACAGGGCCCAACAGGAGATCCTGGATTTGGAGCTAATGGCGGGAGAGGCGCACAAGGACCACGAGGAGACCCTGGACGGGCTGGTGCGCCTGGAAGGCCGGGTATGTTTTAAGTAATTGCTCTTACGAATTTCACTTTAAAACCAATTTATTGTTAACAGGAGAAGTTGGATTTCTTCCTGAGATGGGGGAAATCTTTTTACCACCTGGAGATCCTGGTGATAGTGGTATTCATGGTGAAAGTGGTCGTGCAGGAGCTCCAGGTAATTATCACAAAATGGTTTTTAGTAATTTAGACTTATCTCATAACAAACATTGTGAAACTGTTGTAACCTCATTTTAAATTGCATTTAAACCTGATAACTTGCAGGACAAAGTGGTAGGCCAGGAGACCAAGGTGCAGATGGAAGACCAGGAACGCCAGGCTCCAGAGGAACTCCTGGAACTCCTGGTGAAAGTTTTGCAGGGTATGTAGGATTGAAAGGCCATCCTGGAGTGCCTGGCGATCGAGGTCCAGCAGGTCCATCAGGTCGACCTGGACAACCGGGTATATCTGGGTTACCTGGATTAGCTGGAATAAAAGTAAATACAATAACACAATTGTTCTGCAATAATAATAATAATAATAATAATAATAATAATAATAATATGAATGTAGGGTGCAAGCGGTGATCCTGGACGTGTGGACATACTCGGTTCTCCTGGCTTGCCAGGTCACGCTGGACGGAAGGGTGAGCCTGGAATTCCAGGATTGGTAGGAGCATTAGGTTATGGTGGTGAGCCAGGAGGTTATGGATCACGTGGGCCAAAAGGTACGTTTTTGAGATTTTTAAAAATTGTTAATGTTTTACATTGTCAATTATTTAACAGGAGCACCAGGATTTAGTGGACGACCAGGAACATCTGGAGCGAAGGGTGAGCCAGGAGAATCAGCTCCTGGAACAGGAGGTGCTGTTGGTCCACCAGGGCCTCCTGGTTTACAAGGTTTGATGTTGAAATTGATAATTTTGGGAAATTTATTAAATGAGTAGTGGCTTTAAAGGACCCCAAGGTGACGCTGGTTTACCAGGAATAGATGGATTGCCAGGTCCCAGTGGTTTACCTGGACCTAGAGGAGATAACGGCAGACCTGGCTTACAAGGAGTTTCAGGACTTCGAGGACAACCTGGTGCCCCTGGCGCACCAGGTGTACCTGATGGACGACCAGGACTCAAAGGCATTAAGCCATATTTTCACTTATGTATATTTTACTTTAACACATACTCGTATTTAAAATAGGAGAAAGAGGTGAATCTGGCTTTAGTGGACGTCCTGGATCAAAGGGTTATCCAGGACTTCCGGGAGGACCAGGAACACCAGGAACTTCAGGCGAACGAGGCGAACCAGGATTTCCTGGATTTCCAGGCAGTGATGGCCAACTAGGGCGAAAAGGTGACGATAATCTGCTAGAAAAGAAATTTTAAAATGAGCTTTTAAATTTTTCTGTGTAGGTGAACGTGGTGATGGTGGATTTTCTGGTAGGCCTGGAGCAAGGGGCGATTCTGCTTTAATTGGTCAAAGAGGTGAAGCTGGTACACCAGGTTTTAGAGGTAAGGAGGAACAGTAATAACTTGAGTTGCAATTTATTTAAACAATTATTGTAGGATCTGATGGACGGCCAGGAAATGATGGTGCTAGTGGAGGTCCAGGTCGAAAAGGCGAAGCTGGTGATCCAGGAAGAAGTCTAGATGCCAGTCCAGGACTTCCTGGTCCTAAAGGACAACCAGGATTGTCTGGCAGGCCAGGATTTAACGGACTAAAAGGAGCAAGTGGTGACACAGGAACTCCAGGTTCTGCAGGAGAAAGAGGGGACCCTGGATTCAATGGCGTACCTGGCATTGCTGGTCAACCTGGAACTCCAGGTGTAAAGGGAGTTCCTGGAGATGCAGGTGGTACAAGTTTCCCTGGACGTCAAGGAGAAAGAGTAATAATACCAAATAAGTAAGTGGGTCTAATGTGAATTTAAAATTGATTGTTTTATTTGTTAGGGAAATCCAGGATTTCCAGGCTTACCCGGGTTGCCTGGAATTCGAGGTGATGATGGTCAAACTGGTTTTCCTGGGGGCTCAGGTTTTGCAGGAGAAAAAGGCGAAGCTGGTGCTCCTGGAAGCTCAAGTAACTATTTCAACAATAAATAAAAATTCAATTAACAAAAATGTAATAATTATTGTTTTAGGACCAGGAGCTCCTGGTCGGCAAGGCGAACGAGGAGATGCAGGGCGTCCAGGTGTACCTGGAGCTCGAGGACTGCCTGGGACCAATGGTTTGCCTGGTTATGATGGCCGCAAAGGGGAGAGGGGCATACGAGGATTGGATGGATTGCCAGGACCACCAGCCGCCAAAGGTCATTTAGTCATTATTAAAGCATTATGAATAAAATAATGGAATTATTGTAATAGGTCAAGCTGGTCCTCCTGGTGCTGTTGGTGCTCCTGGTTTGCCTGGTTTCTCGGCAGGAAAAGGTGAAGCTGGTGTGCCGGGAATACCAGGAAGTCCAGGAATGTTTGGATTGGTTGGAGGCAAGGGTTTGACAGGTGATCCTGGAGTTGATGGATATCCAGGAGCCAAAGGACAAGCAGGATTTAGTTATCCTGGTCAGAAAGGTCTACCAGGAGATCCGGGCTCTGCAGGACGACCAGGTATGATCATACATGTTGCTTTGACCCAATCAGTAAATCAAACTTAAAATTGATATTTAGGTTCGGAGGGCAGACCTGGACAAAAAGGCTCTTCTGGATTTGATGGACGGCCTGGATTACCAGGGGCTGTTGGGGATAGAGGATTCCCAGGGCAGAGTGTGAATGGTCGACCTGGAAATCCAGGATTTCCTGTAATTTTGATTTTATGTGTATGTGACAATCAAATGTGTTTATACATTTTATACTACAGGGAAGAGCAGGAGCTCCTGGTTTAAAAGGACAACAAGGTGATAGAGCTTCCAATGGTTATCCTGGTACAAATGGATTAAAGGGTCCTGCTGGAGATAGAGGATTAAATGGACTACAGGGAGGTCCTGGGCCTTCAGGTCCACCGGGTAATTTTTTTCAGTCATTAAAATTTGAATTAAGTTTAATTTCTGTGATATTTGTAGGACTGAAAGGAGAACGTGGCGATCAAGCACTGTTAAAACCAGAAAATCTCCTTCCTGGACAGCCAGGAGATAGAGGACTTCCGGGTTTGGATGGTACACCGGGTCCTAGGGGTTCAATGGGTAGACCAGGAGTGGAAGGATTGCCTGGAATTCTTGGTGACGGGGGTTTTCAGGGAGTGCCAGGTCGAGCAGGAATTCCTGGCTCACAAGGGCCACGTGGAGACAGTGGGTTACCAGGTAAATTATATGATAAAATTTAATGAGTTGGTATTTTTGTTTAATCTATTTTAATTGGAAGGCTTGGAAGGCGATCGTGGTAATACTGGCCCTTCTGGACGAGATGGTGTTCCTGGCACAGCTGGACCTGCAGCTCGGTCTAGAGGTTACTTCTTTACAAGACATAGCCAATCTGTAAGTCCTGCAACTTGTCCGAGTGGTACAACACCTATGTGGTCTGGCTACTCTCTTTTACACTTCATGGGTAGTTCGAAAGCTCACGGCCAAGATTTGGGTAAACCCTGACGTAGTTTTAATCAAAAAGAAATCTAATTATATATGTTACTCTTTAAGGTACCCCTGGCAGTTGCTTAAAGCGTTTCAGCACAATGCCCTTTATGTTCTGTAACTTAAACAGTGTTTGCTATTTTGCAAATCGAAATGATTATAGTTACTGGTTATCAACACCTGAACCAATGCCGATGATGATGACGCCAATCGAAGGCAGAGAAATTGAAAAGTTCATTAGTAAATGTGTAGTTTGTGAAACGGCGACTCACGTAAGTCAAATGTCTAGATTCTTTTTATTGAACTCGATTTTAAATATACTTTGATAATAGGTGATAACAGTTCATAGTCAGTCAGTTGATATTCCTGAATGTCCAAAGAATTGGGACTCCTTGTGGATTGGATACAGTTTTGTAATGGTAAGTAATTGGCTGTAAGATAAGGCTATTAATTAAATACAAAACACTCTGGAGAGGGTAAGTGGTTTAAGGAGGTTGTGACTTAGCACCAAGGGAAGGGATTATCAAGAGGGTTTTGATAGATCTAAGAATCGTAATGTTAACATTTCTTATAAATAGCCCCTAAACGAAAGTACTTATCATTCTAGCATACCGATGCTGGTGCTGAAGGAGGCGGTCAGCCTTTAGTGTCACCTGGATCGTGTCTCGAGGACTTCAGAACGTCTCCTTTTGTAGAGTGCCAAGGTCATGGTCGATGCAACTATTTCACAACTCAATATAGTTATTGGTTAGCGACAATAGAACAACACGATCAATTTAGACAACCCAGACCGCAAACATTGAAAGCCGGAGATCTGAGAAATCGCATCAGTCGTTGTAATGTTTGCAGAAAAAGACTTCCGGATCAAGGTCGAGATCCACACTTTGAACTGCCAGTAGTTCCTCAACAGAATTAGTAAAATCTTTTATTAAAAGTTCACAATTTAACATTTCATTTGATTTAAGATTTGTGATGCGTTCACATAATTGTGCAATTTTTAATACGACGATGCAGTGATACTCGTTTTTAATTTTCATATTGATAAGCTTATAAGTATACTTAAACTGCCAAATTTTTTTAGTCTATAACTGTTTCTTTTTGTCTTTATTTTCGTTTACTACTGTAAAAAAAAAAGAGTGTATATTCTATTATTAAGATTCTTTATTATGGTAAAATATTATTGTGTTGTCAAACTAGTTAAACGCACTATTTAGTATTCGAATTTATGTTAGACAACGACTATAACCATTAAATGGTTTCACTGCCAATTTAATTTTGTGGTTTTTCTAATTTAATAAATATAATAAAATTTTATTTATCATTTAAGTGCTATAGTAAATAAATTTTTATTGGAATAAAAGTAATGAAATTTGAAAAATTTATACAGTGAAAAGGAACTTTATGCCCGAAGTTCGATATATGTAATTTATTTAATAAAGACATCAGATGCAGGCTTTATTTTAAAGAAGAATTGCTACTGTCGTTTCGAGTATAGTTTAAAAAGTAATAAATAATTGGATTTTGAGTAATAAGATTTCTATTGTTTAGGACACGAAGGTTAAGATGACATAACTTGATCCTGAAAATTTGATAAATTAAACGAAACCGAAAGTGCCATTTTAAGTAACGTTACTTTATTTGTCACTTTTACAAAATTCAAGCTTGAGCTTCCTCTTTCAACTTGTCTTTCTTCAAAGGACCCTAAAAACGATTTTTAAAAAAAATCTAATTTAATAAAACGCCCACATTGAAAAACTTCTAAGAACAGACCATAAAAGCTTGCTTCTCGGCGTGAGTCTGGAAACGACCGTGGCCAAACTTGGACGACGTATCGATAAACAGTTCGATCTTCTCCAAAGCCGAACGTTTCGTGTGAGTGAGAAGCGACTAATCAAAGAACAAATGAACAAATTTAAATTTCAGTTACGTAAATTCAAACCAAAATCGTTTTCGATAATTTCATTTTAAAAAAGCCTCAGTCCTATCATTGATGATCACAAAATTCACTAAATTTTTGCTCTTTATCAATCGTCATTGGCTTTTTTTCCTTAAATTCCCCTAAATCTCACCTTACAAAGAGTAATGTTCCTCTTTCGCGGGCCCATCACGCACCCCTTCAACATAACGTAAATTGCACGCGACTCGGATGCCAAGCACCGATGCAAGCGACTTTACGCAAACCCTTGTGCGTCTTGCGCGGCAATTTCTTCGTGTGCCATCGAGACGTCACGCCTAAAATGATAAAAAGCGATCAAATCTTCGAAAAATAAAACGAAATGACGTAAGTTTCGCACTAAACGGTATAAAATGGAAAGTCAGAAGGAAGGCAACAACTAAAAATTTTCATCTAACTATTCAATTATTAGCACGCTTGCACAAAAATCATCACGTGTCCATCAAAATCCACCGATTCTATCGCGAACACGCACCTTTGTATCCTTTTCCCTTGGTTACTCCGATGACGTCGATCATTTCGTCTTTCGCGAACACCTGACTGACCGCGATCGGTTTCACTCCACTTTCTGGGCAACGGTTCCACCGTTCAACTGAATTTCAATGATGTGCGCCTTCTTTTGACGCTTTCGCAACAGTTTCATCTGGAAAACAATTGCAAATTAATTCGGGAAAACTACGAGAAGGTCCGAGCGACAGGACGCCCATGTTAATTGTGCGATTCGCTCAGCTCTCATCAAGAATTTATATTTCTAGAGAGGAGAGTCTTACGGATATTAGTAATCTATCATCAGATGCTGTGAAATCATGCTTCAGACCGCCCTATTTATTTTTCATCGTCTTCAAGTTCTAACCATGCGATCTTTAGGTAAATCATCACGAGCATGATTGGCCTTTAAACACTTAAAATTCAAAATGTGCATAATTTCGTACCAGTTCTTGTAGAATCGACGTCTGCAGTCTTCGCTCAAATGCTCGGCCCAGACGGTCTTGAGCGCTCTCATGCCGTGTGGGTTTCGATCACCGGTTTGGTCGGGTCATCTTTGGGAAAAGCCTTCACTTTACCACGATGACGACGACTTCTCTTTTTCGGGTAGAATCCCATGGACCCATGACGGCGCGGAAAACTTACGATGGACTACAAATAAAGAACAATAGGATTGACATTTCTTTGTTAAAGTGCCGATCACCACGTTGCATTTTTAAAACGTAAAATTTACTCATTTTTATGGTTTCTTGACTATGATATTAGGTTAGAAATGAATAACTACAACTAATTTAGAAAACTGTAGCAAGTTTTAAACCCGATGGCTATCAAAAACTTATAAAAAGAAGGATGCGAATTCTTACCATGCCGATGCAGCCGACTTCGAAGACCAAATAACAAAATGGTAGATTTAGGTCGGGTCGGAGCGGATCGCAGATCGCAGATCACGCGTGATCTCGCCGATTAGCTCAGGGATGGGATTAGCTAACATATTTGAATTGCAGGAGTCCCTATGGTCCACCGTATTTTTAGATTATGTTAAAAGTTAAACCATGGAAGATTAGTAATCTTCCATGGTGGAACGATCATCTTATGGTAATTTTTGATGTGAAACTTGTTAATATTGCTTTTCTAATTTAATTTTTTTAATTTTATTTTACACAGATGATGCCACAACCGTTATGACTCTTCAACCTACCGATCTGTAAACATTTTGGTAGACCCGCCAGACTTCGTGAGCTGTCATGTCTTCCAAATGTTTATAAGATTGGGGAGGCGAGCGGAGATAAAGCGTGGAACAATGATTTTATGGTAATTTTTGTGTGAAACTTGAAATCTTTTTCAATTTTATCTTACTGGATTTTAATTTTTTTAATTTTATTCAGGTCACTCTTACAGAGTGTGCAGCAGCTGCAGAGGACCGTATGGTCTATGGTAAAAATTTTAATAATTTTTTCTGTTTTGGTGTAAAAGTAGTCTGTTTGCTAAAGTTCATAAGTGATCATTTAATAAAATTGTTTTTTGGGGTGGTGGGACAGGTGCGTGATGTGTTTGTAATAAAATGAAATACTAAATTTTTTTTTCTCAGGAGGTGGAGGAATGGCTTATTTTATTTAAAAATGTCGCAGTAAGTATTCAATTACAGGTAAATGAAGACAAGAAAATAGTGTTCCACGAGATGGATACCGATCGGTATCAAAAAGGTAAGGAATTGTCGAAAATTGAAAAAGTTCCACGAGACGAAGGATTTTTAATGAATCGATCGATCCGTAATGTTCGGTACATTCAGCAAATTTGAAGTTTTGAACTTTTGGTTACGACGCTCTTTATTATAACGATAGATTAAAATATACAGACATTTAATTACAAAATTTAAAAATATAAATCAATGTTTCTGATAAGTGAAATGGAAATTAAGAGGTTAATCCTCGCGTTTAAAAAAAAAATTAAACTACAGGTTTTAGAGAAGAACTTACAAGCAGTCTTAGTGGCTTGGTGGATGGGTGCTGGTTCGAATCCTCGACAAGTAATGCAAATTTTTTTTCAAGGAAATAAAAAAAAATAGTGATTTTTTTATGCTTAACTTTATTATAGATTGAGAACTTTAACTAGAGGTTTTAAAGAAAGGTTGATAAGCATTTCTGGTGGTGTAATAGAGTGCGTGCTGGTCTTGGGATTTGGTGGTTGTGTGTAAGTCCCAAGCTGAGAAAGGAAAATTTTTTCAAAGTAAAAGAATTATAACTAGAACCAAAGTAAAATTTAAAATAAAGAATTTTTTTGCGATTAATAAAAAGAATGGACTCGATGATAAGTAGGAGGGTTTATAAGAAGATAATTTACGTCACCTCTAGAACTTAGAAGCGTTAAAACCTAATAAATTTTCGAAGTTATGGCCATTTAAATTTTTTGACGTTGTGTCCATTTTATTAACCTGATTAAAAAATTAAATTTAACAGTAGGTGTTAAACAGAATCTTCCAAGTGTCTTCTGTGGTGTAGGGGATAGAGTGCTGTCCTTTGGATTTGATGGTTGTAAGTTCGAATCCTGGATCAGTAAAGGGAAATTTTTTTTCAAAGAAGAAAATAAAATGAAATAAAGTTGATTTTTTATGTTTAACTTTATTACAGATTGTCAACTTTAAAATCTATAATTAAAC